>JACSZP010024562.1:0-14772 GCA_016161895.1 Pinna nobilis
AAGAAGGTTATACATATATACACTGTACTTTTCTTTTTAATATATATATTTCTACTTTTCTGGACATTATTTCTGAATTTCAATATTAAAATGATAAGTACAGTGTATATATGTATAACCTTCTTTTTCAGAAAATGGTTACCGGTATTTATAATTATATTGTTTTTTATTAAAAATGTTCCATTTTCTTGGTTTTATTAAATATAGGTAATTAGAAGTTTTCAAATTGATTTGTGAAAGGTTGAGTAGTCCATGTATATCCTGTCAGAGAATTTTTATTATTCATATATGAATTTGACTATTTTTTTTTCTCTTGGAAGCAAAATCTTATGAAAATACCACTTGATATTTTTTTCATAAGGCTTCTTTTTAAAAAAAATAGTCATATCATTTGTTTTCACATTTCAAAACTTATTTTGAAAAGTGTTTTAAATTGAGAGGAAAACTTAATGTTACGAAATCAATAATGCAAATACCATAGGGACTGAGGGTGGGGAAAATGCATATTCAAACAATTAAAAACATACATGCCAAGTCTCCGTCGTAAATAGGCAGATTCCCTTTTTTAATGTAAAACTTTGGTGATTTCTGAAGAAAAAATATTTATCTCCCCGATGAAAAAAAAAACTAAATTTCATATTAGTTCTCACTAAAATTTAAATAAATTGCTTGCATGAAAAACTTTTCAAGGTTGGCAAACTTGTAGAAATGCTGTCAAATAGAAGTATACTCAGACGTTGCAAATGTTGGAATCTTTTAACGGTATAAAGGTTTATGTGACTAAGCAAAAAGCAACTTGAAATTGTTGCACAGGGTAGAATGAAAAAAAAGAACTGGTAGTAAGGACCAATGCTAATGTAATTCTGAGCCAGACTACCGGTATGTGTATGTGTGGGCGTGTGGCTAAGCTGTTATCATAGGAAATAGAAGAAATACATGTGTTTCATGTCTAATTTTTTTATTAAGAATACTGTGTTACATGTAATATATTGCATCCAAAATGCAATTTTACATCAGTACATGTACATGTATATTGTGAAGATTGAATTTGACAAGTATGGCGGCACAGAATCTATAATCTTGGATTAAAACTGTGATGAATACTTTCCTGCACTTCAGTAAATCTATAACATCTTCATATATACATATATATATATATGTAAGTAGATATAAATATCATGACAAAAACTTTGTTGACATTTTGTTGATTGTGTGCCAGTATCTTGTATTGTTTTTAGTTCATAGGCTTGAGTCCAATCCTGATATACACACACATTGTCAAAAATATTGTCAGTAATTTTAAATTACATGACTAAGTTCCTACTCTGAAAACCATGGACTCCATATTTATGTGAGATGTACCTCTGATATAGCCATTCTTAATCGGAAGAGAGCAAATTAGTGTACCCCGGGTGGCCATATTGGTGAGGAAGTGTGATATGAATGACTGTCACAGCTATCGTGACTAAATCCTCCCCAGTTAGGGTAACTAGTACTTGACAAAATATTCAAAAAAATATATATATACATGTATATTATTTAATCTGGTACTCTATCACTTGCAATCTTTACCATTATTTGTGTCATTTTTGGGGAGGGGGTAGTCTTTTGAGAGTCCAGTTTTTTTAGTCTGCTCTGCAGAGGTGACTGTCTTATCCTGTCCTGTGATTGAGACAGTAAAACCTAAGGTCCTATGTCACAGTAAGTGTTGGCAAATTAAAGAATCCTCTCTACTCTGTAGCCATAGGAACTAAGCGAACTGACCAAAGTCTTAGCCCTACACTGGCATTTGGTGATGTTTCCATATAGAATAAGAATCCTTGTAGAGAGACTAAAATTGTGAGTGAGCAGTAAAATAATTTACCACCATGACATGATGTTACATTGGTCAATTGATCATCCAACACTTATTAAAATATACAATGTATTTGAGACGCATGAGCATAAGCACAGTTCTTTTGATCTAGATTTAAATAAGGGTTGGCTGTAGAATTATTTTTCAAAGTCTTGCATAAGATACAAGAAGATGTATTAACATAGTACAATATGCACCTTTAGACTTAATAAAGTTACATCTTACAGTATACATGTTTGGGTTAAGTTCAAAGTTTTCAATTTTCAATTGTGTTATTCAAATAACTATATTGAAATTTCAAATTATTATTATATTTTCAAATTTCTTTTTAAAATTATACAATTACAGTTTGGAAGACTTTCTTATATTCAATGTCAATATGTTGACTAAGCATATGATAAGGTTGAAATGTGGAAAAAGCAATTTAAGAAAGGTTTTGCAATGACAATACTTGTGTCTTCTCTGATTGGCTCTTCTTTGTCATGTGACCATTTACATTTGTGTATTTATGAAATTAATGAACTGGGTGTTACCGACTGCACCGGGCTGACATGTCTGACTTTGTGACTTTGTGCCATTGTAATTAAGTTTTCTCATTGGATTGATTGAAATTATCATGTATGTATTTTTTCATCACCAGGGCCTGAGTACTCCTTGCGCCCGATGCACTAAATAACCTTACTAACACAAGTTATTTAGACTCAATGTTTTCAGAAATTGAAATTTGAATTTCTCAATCATATGCTTGAAAGCATTAAATATTAATCTAAATTGAGCAACTTTAAAACAAGATTCCCAAATCTTTTTTGAATCTGATAAACCAGAAATTTCTTCATTTAAACTAAAGTTTCATTGAGATATACTTTTCAATCATTGATTTATAATAGAATCTATTTTTTATACAGGAAGTATGCGTTAGTTCAATATTTTGTTGTAGTTTGCACAAATTTCCCCTAAGATTTTGATGAAAATTTTCTCAATTTCTGACACGCTATAATTTAAAAATTCTTGACTTCCCCAAAATTTGATTTTTTGTCATATTGTAGTAGTTTGCACAGTGGTTTTGCTTTTTGATGTAATTACATTGTGTAAGATTTTCAAGACCAATTTTCAATTTTGCTTCAACATAATTCTAAATAAATCAAACAAAAATTATAAAACAAGTGCTATTTTAAAAGCCAAGTAAATTTTTGTTTAATTCTTTTGAGATTGATAATAGGAGAGGACGTTCAATGTACTACTTTTAGCATTGTGAAAGCACTTCAAAATTTAGAAATCAAATATTGTTTTATAGGTTTCTCTGTTTATAAAGTTTGTTGCAGGATTTCTTATCTTAGGAAAAATGTGAGGGATGGGTAGCTTTTTGTACTCATTCAGTTCTGACCATGTGTATAATTTGGAAAAGTACTGCAATTTCCCTTGTTTATAAAAATACATGTCACTTCTGGGGGCTAAAGTGCATATGAGTTGGCAGTTTGATTTAAGACTTGCTGCAAATTGACATATGTTACATGTTGCCATATTCTATATGTAAATTCAACCTTGAAATTGGTATCAGTTCCATGTACATGTAGTTGTGGGCTTTGATTTAGGGGAGATAACAATATCTTTGGGAAATTAAAGTACAAGTATGTAGGCTACATACATATTAATCCAACACTAAATGATTTGAATACCAAGTCTTGAAAATTTCACAGTCTTTTTAACAGTATGACATGGTTATTTTATGCACATGTATACCATATATGCAAACAGCTATTAGAGAGGTCTCATGTATGCTATAACTTTAATTTTCACGAAATAAAAGGGCAGGGCTCACCCTGGACTCAGAAAATTGTTAGCCAAAATATTAGTCAACCAAGATTTTTATTAGCCAATCGATAGTTCTATTAGCCAATGAACATTTACCAGTATGTGAAATATTTTTCATAATTTACATAGAATGACATCTGTTAGCCAAGTTGGGCATTAGTATCCATACATTTTGAATCATCTCCCCTTTATTTCCTGACGTTCATTCTTAAATTATGTTTTAACAATTAACTTTAATGAACATATGATATTATTCAATAGATTCACATTTAACATAGCGACAAAAAACTGTTAGCCAGAAAATTAGCCAATTTCCACAAAAATTAGTCAATGGCTAAATTGGCTACCTACAGAGTGAGCCCTGAAAGGGTATGAAAATACGAAAACAAATTGTATTTTGAATTGATGAAACTGCAAACATACATTTTTTTGTGCTCCTAGAATGTAAGTCATCCCAATTATTCTTCATTCACATTTTTTTGTTGGAGGCAGGAGGTTGTTGGTCTTTGCTTTGTAAAGTTGGTGGTAATACAAACTCATTGGCATTTACAAGGTCTGAGTAATATAATGACAGATGGAACATTCTGAAGGTAGTCTTTAGTTAGAATGAGTCTTTTTTATGGAACCTTGACTCTATTTGATATAATCCTTTATATATATGGCTTTAATTTGTATACTTACTAATACATGTACTTGGTGTACCTTTGTCATTTAGGTACAGTGTATTATGAAATCTTGACTTGCATTGATAAGAAATTTTGTTTTGGCTTATTCACATGTAATAGTATGTCATTCCCCCATTTAAGATACCTGGGTGCATGCAGGATTCGAGACAAGCTGCAGGGTTTACACCTTGGTTTCAATTTTTTGAGCCAAAAAATTAGCCAAACTGAATTCATTTGAGCAAAAATGATTTTTTTATGGAGCAAAACAATGATTAATCTGAAAAAGCCAGAAAAGAGATAATATTTTACCTGTATTTTTCCAATATGATGCCTACAAAGGATGCTTTCATCTTACACACACAATAATCTGTGAAAATATTTTGCTAAAGCTTCACTTTGTGGTTTGAACCCTGAGCCATTTGCATAACTGATGCCCAGTCCTACAGATGAGGCAGTGAAAAACAACCATCCTACATTGTAAATTTACATACATTTGATATGTATGCTAAGGATTGGCTGAGCATTTACCAATCTAAGTTAAATTTGGCCTCCAATGTGCTCCTTTTCTATGCAATATGACATGTGAATCTAATGAAACCCAATTGAGGGGAAAACTCATATGACTTGTTTGTAGCCAATCAAATTTCAACCCTTCGAAATTGATGTGTATATAAGAGACACAAAAGATCTACACAAGTTCATTGGATTGGACCCACTGAATGGGATTTCAGTAGATATTCAGGTAACAAGGGAGAGAAATAGAGCTCACTAAAAATTGAATTTAATTAATTTAAGCATGTCCAAGACCTCCTACTATATGATGTATAATTCACGTTCCCTGTCCTTTGGATTAAGCAGTAAAGTCCTGTGTCACAGAATCCTCACTGCTCAAAGGCCTAAAGTGCCAAGCCTAGGACAAATTTGTTGCCATTCATCGGCTCAGTGATGACTGATGTTTCCATATAAGTGAAAGATTCTTGAGTGGGGTGTTAAACAAAAATAAAACCAACCAACCAACTAACAACAACAATTGTGTAATAAATTAAGGACTGTTCTGCTCAACATAAAACTCTGCCCTGTTGTACAAGGCCAGTAACAATACTTCTCTTGCTATTATAATTTGGTTATAGGTACCGATAGCACCGCCCCATTGTGACTAATGAAAATTTCAGTTTTTGGATAACTAAGATACTAGGGACTTTGAGATATAGGCTACTAAACTCTGATCATGGCAAGTGAACTTTGATGACCACTTCTCTTGTCTGGCCAGCAAATTAAAATGTAAAGGTCGCAGGTTGAAGATGGCCTTAAGCACCAATATAAGATTAGGACTAAAAGATGAGGAACATGTGTCTTATGAGAACAGCAGTAGTATGCTCTACCTGTAGTAGATTTATGATTTCAAGATGTTTGTCTGTTTCTTTTTTTTTTTCTTTTTTTTTTGCACCACAAGAACAGCTTTCAAAAATGCAAAATTAGGTGGTTTTGCAATAAGAGTACCGGTACAGTTTTAAAAAAGAATAACTGGTAGGTCACATGATACCTGAGGCTTGTTCCATACTGCTTTATTTGCAATCTACGGTATCTTTGATTTGTAATAAGGAAGGTTATGATACACAGTCCCAAATGTTTCACAAATTGGAGTAATTTAAGGAGAGTTCTAAACATTTTGAACAGGATCCAAAACGGAACAAATAAATCTTACGGAAACAAGTAGCCATTGTTTTTGCTACTGAAATATAATAACAGTATTAGCAAGCCCCAATTGAAAATGTTACATAATTATTGTAATATTTGTTCAACTCAAAGGGATAATTAGATAGATATCTAATCTAATTCAAGTATCTATAATGGCAAAAATGTTAGGATGGTGAAACTTGATGTTTCGGGGTTGGAGATTAGAAAGACATATATACATGTACGTGTACCAGTAGATCTAGATGTAATGTGTATTGTACCGATTCATCGTACCCATTGTTGAGTGGATGTTTCTGCATGGTAGACAGTTATTGAACAGTCTGTCAATAGGAATAAAAAAGAATATTGATGTGTTCAAATCATAACTTGAATTTGATTTATAAGTAAGATCTTCTGTTTTTCTTTGTTCTTATGCAAATGTCCGGCTACCAGATTTTTTTTTTTTCAAATGTGAAAGAATGTACTGACATACGAACAAGAACCTGCCATTTAATGAGATCAGCTGATTGAAATGTATTTCAATAGATTAATGCACATTATCAATCAGTACTTAGTTTGCATACAAGAATGTGGTAGGTCAGTAAATTTGAAAAACATGGTCCAGATTTAATTAGCGATCATTAAGACTTTATTAAAGCAGTAATTTTTTTTTACGTACCTGTACGTGCAGCAATTTTTTGCTGAGTAATAGGCGGTAATATAAGATTGAACCGAATCCCATTGAAACGAATGTGAACGTGAGTTTAACATTCACTGGAATTCTGTTTTGTTATGGAACAGTGATCGCTAAATAATTCAGTCAGATATACACCTGTACGGGATAATTATAGAGTAGAATTAGACATATCGCGCAGATGACTGTGTACTTATAAGGCTTCTGACATAATGAACCATTCAAGCATGCAAAGTTTCTCAAGGGCACTTTGTTAGTAAAATGGGCCAACTGCAGAGAAGGTAAAAAAATACTTTCCATTGATCAAATAGTATGTTGATCTTGAGGATCACTCATGCATGGAACTACTCTCACGTTCCACCGTCACTGAGCATGCTCCGCGTTGTAATAATACTTTAATTGGCACAGAATTTCTCTGAGCCATCCTACTGGCCGTGGATTTATTGTGTCATCGTTCCATATATGGAAGTCACGTCTACATATTTTCCATTTCTTTTCAACCCTTCACTGCTATTTAATGAGAATGAAACATCACTTTTTGAAAGGGACTCACGTTTACACTTAAACTCGTTTAACAGAATATTGTTGTCAAATTTTTGCACCGTAAAGGGATAAAGATTTTTAAATGTCTTGTCATAATACTTTGAAATATGTAAAAAGTTAAGTAAATGGAATATAAAGTAAACATGCATATTTCTGCTGTTTTGGAATTGATTACAATTGGCCAGTTGAATTGCAATTTTGAACACAATTTTCTGGAATCTATTTTTACGTAGCCTTATTTGTAATAATTAATACTCTCCAAAACCAGAAGAAACAGAAATGGCAACTACTTTGAGAACAAAAGTTTTAACAATTTCAATGAATTGACCAGAACTGAGACAAAAGAGGCAAGTCAATGGCTTAAAACAATAGATAAACGGCTTATGTTAGATACTGAATAGTCTGGGACAATATAATGAAATGCAATGACGTAGAAGTATTGTGCTTTATGATATTACTGCCCAGTAGCATACATCAGAAATTGTTTTTTGTTTGCATTATGCTGAACAGTCAAATGATTTTCCATTGTAATGGGTAGGAATAAAATTGTATTGATGCTTTTTTTCTTTGTATAAACCAGACCGAGCCGTGGAATGAGTCAGCAGATTTCATCCCAGCATTAGACAAAGCTTTATCAATTTACACATAAGTATCATTTTTTTCCCCCAGTGTTTCCATAAAGATAGGAATCCATTAAAATGTCAGCAGTCAACCCGAGAGATAGCGTGTACCATGAATTTGCTTATTATCCAGGTATTCATATTATAATTAGACAAAGTGTAGGCTACAAACACGTCCTTTTGAAGTGTTGCAGCTTTTTAATTGAAGTTTGAATAAAACATTTTGTTTTGAATAATGTGATACAAACATTTACAAACAAAGTAGATTGCAGACATATCTATGTTTTTTGTATGGGCGATCATATCTGTGATAGGCTGAATGACAATCATTCACCAACCCTATCTCCTCATGACTCAGCACAATTCACAGGTATAGGCTAGTGACCTTTCCGCATTTCTAATTGAGTGGTCAATCTTACCTGTGTCTCGTAATGGATAACATCTGTTTACATAGGTGTCAATTGATAACGATATCAAACATGGATACCAGGTGACCACATTTGTAATGGAATTGTACCAGAAATGTTACTGCCACTTCAGACCCGAGGTTCAGGACTATCTGTCAGAAGTGGTCACAAAACACAGGTGGGACAAGTTGTTTTATCACAGTTTAAAAGTACTACATACACATGTGTAGGTATAGTGGTACTATTCACTGTAAATTTGTTATTGTTCAGTAGACCCTATCTTATCTATAGTGAATGGTAATTCTGATTTAATTGTAGGGAAATTCAAACTCCAGACAGTGAATTTTCATGCAATTCAAATTAATCTGTGTTGTCTTGACAAGAGGGGTTTTGGTTAATAATTAACACAGGGTAGATATATGTACATGTACATATGTTTGATCCCATCTCCATGTACTAGAGAATTTTTAAGCTGAAGCACTCAGTTTAGCACAATATTAATAACTGACTTGATTAACTTCTCTTTATCCATCTGTCTATGTAATTTTATGTCTTCCATCCATCTGTCACTGTGTCAGTTTCTTTTCTTCCATACAGGTATATAGAATCTATTTATTCAGCTCTAATTTTCTGTTGATTCACCTATCTGAAATCTGTCTGTCTATCTGTTTATCTCTCTTTTTGTCTTTAAACTATCTTTTTATCTCTCTATTCATCTATCTACCTATAAGTAGTGTACTTTACCCATTTGCCTATTTTCCTGTCAATTTACCAATCACATTATCAATCAGGATGTTAATCTATCCATGTCACTATGTCCATCTCTCTATCTGTTTGTCTCTCTGCCAATTATTAACCGCATTTGATGACAAAACAGTACCGGTAAATATTCAAACTGTGTCAGTGTGCTTTTCGCAAGTTTCCCAAATAGATGCACACTCCTGCAACCCCACTCATATTTTTGGTGAAATCGGCGAAAAGATTTTACGATTAGGAGTAGCAAAAGTGCAATGACTTTTGTCATCTGAAAGACTTTGAAACGTGAATGTGAAATTCATAAACCAACAGATGAGAAGCAAAACACATGATTTGCATTAAAAATGAATAGAGCTGAAAATATGCTGCCTCATTGAAACACAATGAGTATTGATACTCGGCTGATCACATGACTTGGAGTAATTTTACAAAATTAGTCTAGCGTTGAATCCAAGACTTGTCATGGATTTTATGTACAATGTAGTCTGTTAGAATTTGTAAATATATGTAGCCGGCTTGTGTACTTTAGCATCATTTAATGGCAACAGTTTGCATGATTGGAACGGATTACTTTCTGTCAGTGGTCGGAAATGGAGAAAAATCAAGGTAAACTCCGGCGTTTTTTTTTTACCTAATGTCATCAAGAGGATAATGCCTTCGCAATGTTATGTCATTGAACTTGTAACCTTATTACCCAAGACTAGGCTGCACTTTTCAAATAACTTTCAATTTTGGCCTTCTGATTTTGTAGATTCCCCTCATCGGTTTTCTTTAATGTCTGAGGACAGCCATAAGAAAGACTAAACAGAGGGGCATACTTTTTGTTTTGAAGTGCCGGTAGTTTTTTTTTTTTATCATAATCATCATTACATGGACATGTATTTCTTCTTAACATTTTTATTTATCTTCACCTATTAACCTTGTCAGGATCAACTTCAGTTGTATAAAAAAAAAACATCTATAAATGCTTGAAAAAAAAGAGACAGGAAATTCATACATATTCCTGATCTTGTTGTTGATTGATAGCTAACGCAAGTAATGTATAATGGCTTAACGAACGATTAAGTCAGATCTTAAGAAACGAAAAGCATGTCAGGACAAATAAATGGGATGTGAGCGCAGCGTTTATCATATTCGTTTTTTGAGTTAGACAGATATGGTAAATTTGATTCACTAAATCGTAATTATTCAGAGTAATGTTTTATGTATATAAACAAACAAGATGAATTATTAAGTGTCATGAATACAAATGTGCTTAAGAAAATTTTAGGGCTGTTCATGTAGGTGGCCGTCAACTGCTCCTTCTTCAAGGGCTCGGGATTTGAAGTAGGTGTGGCAATTGTTTTGACTGGAACTCAAAAACTGAGGCCAATGTCACAGCAGTTACATTAATAAAGGTTACTCACTGCTGAGCACCTAATTACCAAGTAGAGATTGTAATTTTAAGTGTGCAAATTTGGCATTCATTGACATCTTCACATAAGTGATAGTTTGTAGATTGGGATGTCAAACAAAAATACAACTCAGCAGGGGTTTACCTGGCATTCTAATTCTAGGGGTCCCTTGGACTTCCTTCAGTTTTCTTTGAGGGTCCAATCCACAAGTTTAAGGGTCCACAAATGATATTCAAAATTCAAAGTATAAATAAAACAAATGAGTTATCTGTATGAAATATAAATAGTTTTTTTGTTGTCTTTAAGTTCAACTTTCTCAGTGTAAATTATATTAAGATCCTATGGAGATGAGTGTGGAAAAGGAAAAAGTTGTTATTTTTATCTTGCGTCCAAATGGATGCACATGAAAATAAATTGGGGGTACAAACAACTTGTTGAAGGTCATATACTCGCATTTTGCAAGTCCGGTAAATCCCTGAACTCAGTAAGTAATGACATATCACCATCACCATGCAGACAGTTTGTGCTCGAAAATACAGTGGAAACTGTCTAAATCAGACACTGCACAAACCAGACTCCTGATTATATGATGCCATGATGATTGTCAATGTGGAATACAGAAGTCTCAATCAAGTAGTCGAATATTTTGGTCAGGGACCAGGCTTACTTTGCCCTGATGGAATGTCTAACCTTAGGATGAGATTGACAAGTGAGGCATTATTTTTTCTCAATTTTCTCCTCACCTAAATTCACCTACATGTATACATGTACATGCTAGGTTACATGTTCATATGAAATAGGCAGATCTCATAAAACTTTCTCATGTGAAAGACTCATATCTCACATGGGCAGTAAGGAGAGAAATGAAACATGTACACAAGTTATGGAAGGGAAAGACTTACCCAGCTATCTTTAAAATTGTTACCCAGGCTGATTTCTGTGATGATTGGGTTTGTGTGAAAGTAAAAATAACTATGTCATTGACATGGAAATCCGTTCGTGATCCTTCATGTTTTTTACTCTGTAATTATCATATTCAAGATGATATTTATATTTTCTGCTCTATACAGATTAATATAGATTATATGAATTATTGATATGTACTTTGCATTCCCAAAGGAGTGCTGGAAATTTGTACCTTAGAATGGTCATTATACATACAAGAAGAAGCAGCTAGCACCTGTTGAAGAACATTGCAAGTCACTCTGAGTAATTAGTGACGCAGTCGTCATAGTTGTCGTAATCGTAGATTAACTATTGATGATTCACCATGGCATAATTTAAAAAAATATTTGCCAAAAGGTATTCATAAAAAAAATCAATGCCACATTTGGTAGAATATGACAGCGAAAATTGTTTAGATGAATTCAGTGTCGTGTCAAAATTCCAATGACATGCAGCTACAAGTGTCTTGCATGCACTAATCATTCGTTAATGACTTCATGACTCTCTGTTCTTTCACCTTTAAAGCTAGAATTAGTTCAAGTCTATTTCACATATAGTTTGTTTTTGTTTCATTCTAAATAAAGAAAATGCTGTGTAATGCTCATAATTTCCTCTTGTATGTTTTAGGCTGTTGGCTGCCACACATGTTGCATAGAAGAAGGGCCAAAGGGATACACATAAATCAAAAAACATCCAGAGTTACGACCATAAATCAACATGTCGGCGCAGGAGGTGTTTGAGAGTAAGATCAAGAAGGATATGACTTCATGTTATCAGCCGAAGCCGATAACAACTGAAAAACCTTCTGATGGGAGTATGCACTTTACAATCATGAAACATCCAAAAGAAGCATTAGATATTATGAGTACGTTACGAAGACTAGAGAAATTGTGCGATGTGACGCTGATGGTTGGTGAGGATAAGTTTCTCGCTCACAAAATTGTTTTAGCTGCGGCTAGTCCGTATTTCCGTGCAATGTTTACCGGTGGGATGAGAGAGGAGGAAATGACGATTATACCGTTACATGGCATACATCCGTGTACCATGGCAGCTCTTATAGAGTTTGCCTATACAGCGGAAGTGCGTGTTAGTGAAATGAACGTCTGTTTTTTGCTTCCAGCAGCCACAATGTTTCAAATGAGCCATGTTGTGGAGGCTTGTAGTGTTTTCTTAGAACATCAGCTAGATCCCAGTAATTGCATAGGCATTGCCGATTTTGCAAGTGAACATGGTTGTCTAGATTTAGAGAATAAAGCTCGAGAGTTCATTTATAAGAATTTCTCAGAGGTGATTAAATGTGATGAATTTTTAGGTCTTAGTCCTTGTAAGTTAATAAATTTGATAAAACATGATGAACTTAATGTTCGTTGTGAGTCGGAAGTGTTCAATGCAGTCATTAGATATGTTCAGTATGACTCTGATAAAAGACTGTGTAAACTAGAAGGACTACTTTATGCTGTCAGATGCCATTTTCTTTCACCAAAATTTCTAGGAGAACAGTTAAGCCATTGTAATATTTTGAAGAAAATGCCACAGTGCCAGGAATATCTATCTAAAATATTTGAAGGTTTAAAACTACATCAGAGTTGTCCTGAAAAGCCACGAAAACCTTGTTCACCCCTAGTCATTTTCACTGCTGGGGGCTACCTCAGACAGTCTCTCAGTAACTTTGAATATTACAATCCAAGTACCAAACAGTGGAGTAGGCTACCAGACCTTCCCACCCCTCGAAGTGGACTCTGCTGTTGTATAGTGAAAGGTTCATTTTATTGTGTTGGTGGAAGAAATAACTCTCCTGATGGAAACATGGATTCTAATTGTTTAGATGTGTACGATCCACTAAGAAATATCTGGCTAGCTCGGTCAGCAATGACAGTGCCACGTAATCGAGTTGGAATCGGTGTTATAGACAGTATGATATATTCTGTGGGAGGATCGCAAGGGCAGCAACACCACAATACAGTAGAAAGGTGAGCGTCCACCATAGGTGGCAATGAAAAGTTCTGAATTAAGTTTTACATTCATAATCATGATATGTTTTACTTTTTCTTTGCATATTTTCTTTCATTTCTCTTAGCCATGACATCTTCGGTAAGTTTTCTGGTAGTGAGGCTTTTATGTAGATATACAGAGGAGCATCATTAATCTGGACGCTTTTGTTCCGAAGCAAATTGTACGAATAAATAAAATATCCGGATTACTGAAACAAAACTAATATTATGAACAGTACAAATAAAAAATTCTTTTTCCACATAATTTATCCGAAAGGTGAAGCATCCGGATTATTGGTGTCCGGATTAATGAGGCTGGACTGTACATGCCATGAGTATATTTGGTGGTATATTCACAATTTGATTTGGCTATTCAAGTCGATCCTTGTAGATCACTCTCAGGTATACAAATGTTTTTTTTTTAATTTAATGGGTGTTCTTAGCCATTTTCAACATTGTGTCAGTTTCAGTATGTCCTGGCTGAATCAAATTGATGCAGGCTTCAAATATATTGACCAATAATGGCTTTGTGATAAGTAGTTCTCCTATGCATTAACATACATGTACCTTTATCCTGCCATGCCAATTCTTGTTAAAGAAACAGGTTTTTACTGTCTCATACAGAAGACAGGTAGAGCTAGTCATGTCAGGGCTGGTATTCCAGCAGGGGATGTTCAAACACATTGAGTAAAGGTATATCAATTAGGTATGGATTTTAACATGCTACTCAATTCATTATTGCATGTAAATTTATGCAAAAGAAGCGACATCAGGGCTTTTATTTCACTTTAGGTTTCTAGTTGTAAATAGTTATATATAGAGTAGGTTATATATTTAAACATATATATTCGTTTTATATACCAAATTTGCATATCACTATTCAGTGTGTCTAATAGAAAAGCATAGACACTTAAAAAGAATAGTTTTTAGACACAATAGACACATATAAGCAGTACACATATATATGTAAGTAGGCTGGTGTAGCTTTACAAATATCATATTGGTATTCATCTGTCTTTCCAATGAGAGAGTAAAAACTGAGGTCCCGTGCCACAGTAAGGGTTGATATGTTAAAGAACCTTCACTGCTAAATGGCCATACATGTAAGTGCTGAGCATAGCCATAGGTCAGATTTGTTACACATCATCAGTACTGGTGAAGTCTCCATTTAAGTGAAAGATTCTTGAGTGGTATGTTAAACAACAACACAACCAACCAGCTTGTGGGTGTTGGCTGATCTTTGCCTCGGGGTTCATAATAGCAAAGATTTGTTCATGTTCAAATAAAAATGAAATTCCACCATGCGGCCTAAAGATTGTCTAGTATGGCATGCATGTAAAACAGTAAAATAACTAAAACAAAACAGATGTATGTCAAACAAGAAGTATACAGGAGGTACTGATAAAGGAAAAT
>JACSZP010024563.1:0-15620 GCA_016161895.1 Pinna nobilis
TTTGATGAATGTATCATGCACGGTTTGAGAGTTATGCTCCGGACAAAGGAAAAATTAAATTTTTAACAAAAGGCAATAACTCTGTAAATATTGCAGCTAGAGTTATGGTTCTTGAACACTGCACTGCGTCTTGTGATGGTCTTGATGTGTATGAAGTTCGATGAATCTATCATGCACGGTTTAAGAGTTATGCTCCGGACAAGAAAAGTTAACGGACAGACGGACGGACAACGCCATACCATAATACGTCCCGTCATTCGACGGGCGTATAAAAATGAATATGTGTTATGGTTTAGGAGGAGTAGCGATAACAAGAAATTGTTTACGGATGGAAGGACGGACGGACGGATGGACGGACGGACAACGGGGTATCGCATAAGCTCTGCTGGTCTATGACCAGTAGAGCTAATAAATATATCAACTCATCAACCCCTGAAAAACAATAGAATCTTCACTAAATTGATAATTTGGGCAAATCACAGCACCTCAAAACAAATTTCATGTTTCAAGACAGAAAGGTGTCCAAAATAAACCATATGTGAAATCAGGACATTACAGGTAGTGAAAAGAAAGCAGTGCCAAGATGACAGCAGTAATAATAATTGTTTTGTTGATACTTCAGTCTCATTCCAGATCTTCAACTGATATGGAGATAACACTGGTGAAGGGCTTCAAATTTGGTCTATGCTCATGTTCTGTGACACAAGACATCAGGCTTTTGCAGTCTCAGGCCTTTTTCTTTTAATTTTGGGAAAATGCCATTCACAACAAAATTGGGAATTTTACTGCAAATTGGTGTTAAATTTGGGAAATTATTTTACATGACATATGACTTATTTACAATTGAATTATGTATGGAAGCTCTTTTTCAATGCATTTCATACGCTGTATCACTGTGAAGTGCTGGTTAATACCATACAAAGATTCAATTGGGAATTTTGTCAGTCAAATTGGGGAAAAACATGCGTATCTTGCTTTGAGAATGGGGCCGAAATTCAGCCCCATGGGAACTACAGAAAAAGGCCTGTGCCTTCTCCTATGGACAAGAGAAGTTAACTGTTTCCATCAAGGCTCTAAACCAGAACCCCACAGTTTGAAGAAGAGCACACACTACAAATGAGCCATGATGACTGTCAGAGAAGTAGTGGTATCTAGAAAACAGACTTGTGACAATAACAGTAAGACAAAACATACTGAACTGTACTAAATAGTAAAACATCCAGATAAATTATACATAAAGAACTAAGGCCACCTAAAATCAATTCTCTGGTTCTCAGGCCAATGTTTCCTAAAACAAAAGTGGGCAGGTGGCTTCTTATTTATCTTTTCATTGAGAAAAAACATGAGGGAGGCATATTTCTTCTCCCAAACAGTCATCAGTCTGAAACTTCAAATTATCCAGGTATTTCATCCCCACTGATTTTGCACTAAAAAGAAGTTAAGAAATGAACTTTATGCCCGAACACTTCTTCTACTACTACTACTACTACTTCTCTGCAAATTGGTTTAAATGAGGTACCGCACCCTATACTACGGATGAGGAAAAGTCTGAGTAGTGCCATGAAACTTATATGTAAAGACGTCATTAGGGACATAAGAGAAATGGTCTTTATAGGGTCTTTATGTACTGGTTGATTTGTACACAAATAATACTATTGGGTGCAACAAAATAGGCATTTGTGATCAGGTGGTCACTGAGGCAGGTTCTACTGTATTTGCATTTACAAAGGATATGAAAGGACAACTCAAAATTTCCAGGGTTACAGCTGCACCATATCAAAAACTTACCTTTGTAATGTATAAAGGCTTTGCTGTAGCGCCTTCCTTACAGGAAATCTGGAATATTGAGTTGATCAGGGGCTTCCACTTTTTCAAAATGTGATCTCGAATCCTCAGGTTGTCAGAGTAATCTGTCAAATTTGAAAGTAATAATAATAGTATTAACTGAATGCACTGGTGATGAAAGCATCTATAAGGACCCTCCTACATCAAAAGTGTCAATAATTGCATTAAACCCATTAGGGTACTTTGAAAAATTCAAAGTTTTAGATCTTAATTTTTACAAAATGAACATGATTCAGATTTTATGATACAAATTGTTTGCATGGTATTTGCAAATCCAGCAGAGGTTTTCTTATCCATCTATACATCTGATTTCAAAATCATGAAGCAGAAATAAATTCAGATTTTAGAATAGACAGAAGCTTCTGCCAAATAGTGGTGTAGCACTATAACACACACTACAATGTACATAATTAGCACACACTGCATTGTCCTGATTGAGCCTATGAGCAGAGACATAATGTCTCTTATATAAGTAAGAGCTCCTACATGTAGAATATGAAAAGATTCTAAAAACTTTAATTTTTATGTGTATACATTGTACCATTTTTAAATGAAAACTCTGAAATGAACAGAATTTTACAATCATTGTGTCACGTATACCTAAATATACCACATGGTACTGAATATGAAAATAAAAATTTAGCTTTACTTCCATGTAGGCCTAAATAGTAGTGATGCAAGAGTGGATGACTTGAGTTGGTTTTAGCATCGTATATTTCTAATCAACAGTTATATGTAGTCAACTAACTCAAAAAGAGGTACTTAAATGTTTTTAACCACAGATAGAATAATAAACAAATTACCGCAGGATACTTTTTTACAATAAATGTGTTGGTCTTCTCTGTAAAAAAAAAATGGGGGACATAACATTTGTCTGTACGAGCGAACAATCCAGATAATCGGCATCTTGATAATCAGTGCTTGACTGTACGTGTACATATCAATACAGATATCCTGGACGGATCATACTGGTCCATCATCATTAGATCTTAGTTCATTTCTTGATAGATTACTGATTAACATTCTTTGTTATATCCCTGTATGTAGTACTTACTGTAAGAGTTCTCTGGGATTGTCAGCCTAGACAGTGGTCCTGTTGTGTGACATACAGCCTGGACACAAAGTTCTAGGTTCTTCTCCTCATTGAGACCCCAGGTGTTCAGGAGTATGCCCAGAAGGGTCAGAGGAATATTCTCACCATAAAACTGCAGCCCATGTTCTAGCAATGCATCAACATATCCCATGGCTGTTTCCGAGTAGGAATGATTTTCTTCCATGTTAATCTTCACATGGGAAACTAGTCTTTCTTCCAGAAACATAAGCCAACTGTAATCTCTGTAACTTATATCTGACCTGTCCAAAAGATTACGGAAGCGTCCAAGCTCAACAGCTCTTAAGACTGCATCCATCCATACGCTCATTTGAGAAGGACTCAGGTGATCGTCTGGTGATTTTCTGTCTATTATCATAAATGTGACGTACAGAAGCGCATAAGAAATCTGAGCCTGAAAAAAACAAGGCAATCAGTAAACTGATGTATTCTCCCCAAGGCCAATTTTAATTGAGGCAAACTAAAAATTTGAGAATTACCTTGACCTTTGACCTTGGGTCAAGGTCAGTGAACACATGTTTGTCACGAGTAACATTGTGTGAATTATGATCCAGGTCACTCAATACTGGAAGGAGATATGGCCAAAATAAGATTTTACCGTAAGTCCTAAGTGCAGAATGACCTTGACCTTTGACAATGAGACAAGGGGGGTAACAAGCAGTAGTCATGGGGATTATATTTTGTAAGTATGACCTAAATACATGAAAGGGTTTAAGAGATATGGCTCTAGAGAGATGGACAAAGCAACAACTATATGCTCCTTATGCTCGAGGAGCATACAAAAACATAGACAAATTAGGATCACCTCATGAAAAATGAACACAATCCTTCATAACCATGACTGTGTAATGATCAATGATTAGGTGTTCAGGATATTTTGATTATCTTAATACTGAGATCAACATTAGTTCCTATCAAACACTTGCATACATTTCTGAACTGAAATTGAAGATGACGGTATGTGACTTATACTTGTATTTACTATCAAAAAAAATGAGTAGACCTTTACATAAGAGTTGGTAGATTTGATAAAAACCATCGTAAATGACTTAAGTCATTAGAAAAGCAACAGCATGAGAATAAGGGCCATGAGGATACAAAAATGATCGGTCCTCCTGTCTAATCATTGGATCTGCACACACTGTGTCACCTCTATCATGTACACTGTCATTGCAAAGTATAACTGTAGGGCAGCTACCAAAGTAAAAACAATCCTATTATCTCCCAAACAGAAATTCTTTACAAACTAATGAAGTCATTCATCTACATAGTGTTTGAATTAAATAAGTCAACATACAGGCCAGTGTTTTCAACAAAAATTGAAATCAAATGCAAAACCATACCTTGGAACATCCTTCTATTTTAGCATCATCCAGTTGCACTATTTGACATTTGAGTTTTTTTTCTTCAGGTTTTGCTTTCTTCAATGGTGGTGACTGAGCATAACGCTTAGGTAATTTTCTTTTCCTAGATCTTGGACCAACTACTTCCTGTTCCTTGGCAGGTTCCTCCTCTGTGATTTTGACCAAGACGAAATATAAAGTCATTGCATAATACATTTCATTGCCCTTCTTCTATTTCAGACTTTTGTGCATTAGCTGAATTGCTGATGTTTTTTTTTTATTTTGATAAAAGTAGTGCTATAAAATTCTTAGGATAGGGGACAATATAACCTACATGCTCAGCAGGACAATTTAACTTAAACGCTCAGAATGAACAGGATGACACATGGTTTAACTTCAAGTCAATAGACCATGAAAAATTTTAATCAAAACATCTTGCATACAAACCTTTAGTGCTTTTACTTGTACTTCCAAACACAGGACTGGTTGAAGCAGAAATCTTGGATGATTTTACACCCATTATTGACAACTGAAGATAAAATAATAAGTTTATGTACATGACAAATATATGCAGGAATTTTCATCTAAGATTTTTGCTTTCTTTGTTCTTATTTAATTAGAGAAGGTTTGTTTTTTAAATATGATTCAAATTTCTAAGAAATCAAGACAAAGATACATTTAACACTGGAAAAAAATCCTAGATTTTCTCATGGCAATATCAGATCTCTCAAATAATTAAGAATGAAAAATTAAAACAAAGGCTTAACTTCAATTGAAGTTATTTAAATTTATCAAACAGTAACAGTGTGCAATAAATCTCATCTATTTCCCAGTTTTGAAAACAAACAAGATTTGTTTGTGAAACAATGAAACATTTGTATGCCACAACAAGAGCAACACAAACATGGCTGAATATACCTGTCACTGCTGTCATTATAAGGGGCATAATACATGTAAATCCCACTGAAGTGTGAACTGGATCTGTAACTCCATGAGAGGAAGATTATGTCCATATTTCAGCATCTGATCTATTTCCATACACACCCCCCCCCTAAAAAAATCTGACTGACCTACTCTTACCTGTAAAGTGCATATAGGTCACTGTGACCTGAGCCCACTGTACTTGATCTATAACTTCATGAGATGAAGTTTGTGTGCAAATTTCAGAATCTAATCTGTATTGATAGTGGAAAACAGTCTGGAAAACTGTTTTACCTACTTTTATCCGTAAAATAGGTCACAGTGGCCAAAGCCTACTAAAATGCAAACTGGATCTGTAACTCAATGAGAAGAAAGCTTGTAACTAGATTTTAGCCTTTTATCTGTATCCATAGCAACAAGAGCAACACAAACATGACTTACAATAGGCGTAGAAAAAAAATGACAAGATCTGTTTCACACAATGTCAATTTTCAAGGTCAAGGACACAAGGCCAAAATTTCTGTACCTAGTGAAAGGTCTTGTTGTTAGGAATATACATTTAAAAAAATGGAAACCTTAACATTTACTCTTATTAAGTTTGAAAGATTTAGTCATGATAAAATCTTGATAAAAAAATTAGAGTCAGCATTTTGTAATTTCTATGGTCAGTGTAACGATCTAGTTTGCAATACAACCTGTCATTGGGTCGAATGTTGTCTGATGTGTTTCATACCAATTGTTAGGCCAATCTTCACACACTGATTTGACAACAGATTACTCTGTTTACCAGATCAAGATAGAGGGCTCACGGCGGGTGTGACCGGTCAACAGGGGATGCCTACTCTTCCTAGGCACCTGATTCCACCTCTGGTATATCTAGAGGTCCATGTTTGCTCAACTCTTTATTTTGTATTCTTTATAGGAATTGTAAGATAGATCATTGGTCGTTAGGTTTACCTTTTCACTATGCATCATGCCTTATATAGAGGAATTGCCTTATGTGACCTGTATATAAGCTTCACAAAGTGGTGTTTCCTTATAGTAATCACCTGAATTATCAGACCACCTGTCATAAAGATCATTTTTGTACCTTCCCTGATTCCTAACTATCTGAAAGTTAATGTCATAATTAAAGTTTCCGTGATGAACACTGACAGCCAAACTAACAACTTTATCCCCCCAATATCTGATTGCCTGTGTATGAAAATTATTATGCCATAAAATGTATACCTTTGATGAGATCTTGAGTAGTTTATTTAGTATTGTGATGCCAAAATTACAAATTCTCTGTGAGTTATCTGGATGATGATCTGGCCACTGCAGTAAGCAATCAAACCTCAACAGCATCACTGGTAATGATTCTTCATCTGCCCTGGAGAATAAAGGAACACTCTGTACACATACTGTACTAGAGAACATAGGGATATTCTGTACACATACTGTACTAGAGAACATAGGGATAACCTGTACACATACTGTACTAGAGAACAAAGGGATATTCTGTACACATACTGTACTAGAGAACAAAGGGATATTCTGTACACATACTGTACTAGAGAACAAAGGGATATTCTGTACACATACTGTACTAGAGAACATAGGAACACTGTACACACAAATACTGTACTAAAGAACACAGGAGTACTGTAAACATAGATACTGTACTAGAGAACATAGGAACATTCTGTACACACAAATACTGTACTAGAAAACATAGGAATATTCTGTACACACAAATACTGTACTAGAGAACATAGGGATATTCTGTACACACAAATACTGTACTAGAGAACATAGGAACATTCTGTACACACAAATACTGTACTAGAGAACATAGGGATATTCTGTACACACAAATACTGTACTAGAGAACATAGGGATATTCTGTACACACAAATACTGTACTATAGAACATAGGGATATTCTGTACACATACTGTACTAGAGAACAAAGGGATATTCTGTACACATACTGTACTAGAGAACAAAGGGATATTCTGTACACATACTGCACTAGAAAACATAGGAACACTGTACACACAAATACTGTACTAGTGAACATAGGGATATTCTGTACACATACTGTACTAGAGAACAAAGGGATATTCTGTACACATACTGTACTAGAAAACATAGGAACACTCTGTACACAAAAATACTGTACTAGAGAACATAGGAACATTCTTTACACATAAATACTGTACTAAAAAAACATAGGAACCCTGTACACACAAATACTGTAATAGGGAACAAAGGAACATTCTTTACACATAAATACTGTACTAAAAAACATAGGAACCCTGTACACACAAATACTGTACTAGAGAACATAGGAACATTCTCTACACAAAGATACTGTACTGGAGAATATAGGGAAAATCTGTACACATAGATACTGTACTAGAGAACAAAGAAACATTATGTACACATAGATACTGTACTAGAGAACAAAGGAACATTCTGAACACACAAATACTGTACTGGAGAATATAGGGAAAATCTGTACACATAGATACTGTACTAGAGAACAAAGAAACATTCTGTACACATAGATACTGTACTAGAGAACAAAGGAACATTCTGAACACACAAATACTGTACTAGAGAACATAGGAACATTCTGTACACATAGATACTGTACTAGAGAACATAGGAACATTCTGTACACATAGATACTGTACTAGAGAACATAGGAACATTCTGTACACATAGATACTGTACTGGAGAACATAGGGACATTCTGTACACATAGATACTGTACTAGAGAACATAGGAACATTCTGTACACATAAATACTGTACTAGAGAACACAGGAACATTCTGTACACATAGAAACTGTACTGGAGAACATAGGGACATTCTGTACACATAGATACTGTACTAGAGAACATAGGAACACTGTACACATAGATACTGTACTAGAGAACATAGGAACATTCTGTACACATAGATACTGTACTAGAGAACATAGGGACATTCTGTACACATAGATACTGTACTAGAGAACATAGGAACATTCTGTACACATAGATACTGTACTAGAGAACATAGGAACATTCTGAATACATAGATACTGTACTAGAGAACATAGGGGCATTCTGAATACATAGATACTGTACTAGAGAACATAGGAACATTCTGAATACATAGATACTGTACTAGAGAACATAGGGACATTCAGAATACAAAGATACTGTACTAGAGAACATAGGAACATTCTGTACACATAGATACTGTACTAGAGAACATAGAAACATTCTGAATACATAGATACTGTACTAGAGAACATAGGGACATTCTGTACACATAGATACTGTACTAGAGAACATAGGGACATTCTGTACACATAGATACTGTACTAGAGAACATAGGAACATTCTGAATACATAAATTTTGTACTAACAGTATTACTGGTAATGATTACTCATCTGCCCTGGAGAATAAAGTTGTTGTTGCGTTGTTGTTTAACGTCCCACTGGAGAATATTTCACTCATACGGAGATGTCACCATGAGCCGGTGAAGGGCAACAAATTTTGCCTGTGCTCAGCACGGCTGGCCGTAGAGTAGGGAGGGTTTTTTAACGTGCCAACACCTACTGTGACACAGGACCTTGGTTTTTACTGTCACATCCGAAAGACAAAGACGGCCAACCGTGGGTATCTCTTCTACTTATGGACCCGAGGAGGTGGGACTGTTTTTCAAATGCAGGAGAAGGATATTTGGTTGTCATGATAAAACAAGAGCAATGCAAACATGGCTTAATATGTTTGTCACAGCTTTCTTTAAAAGGAGCATAGGACATGTAGAGCTCTCTGAAGTGCAAACTGGATCTGTATCACCATGAGGGGAAGCCTGTGTCCAAATTTCAGCATCTGATCTGCATCCATAGCAAAAAAAAGTCCAGAAAACTATGACCTAGATACCAATGTGTCATCAGCAGTAATTTACCAACACACTTCACATTAGCTGTCCCTAGTTTAAGACTTTTTCAGGCATAACCATAATTACATCAAATAGTAGTTAACAATCTTATTAAATTTTATTCCTCTACTATGACTCACTACAATATTTTGAAGCTGAAATGTGTGCGTTTACAGAAGGACACACAAAGAATAATCCTATAAGATGTTTTTGTGTTTTTACTTTATGTCCCCCTCAAGAATCTTTCACATACATGTAGACATCACTGAATGCCAGTTAAGTGCTACAAGTTGGGTGATAACAAACACTGAGCTATGAAGACTCTTTAACATGCCAACACCTAATGTGACACAGGACCTTGATTTTTATTGTCTTATCTGAAGGAGAGGCAAGCTACAGGACTTAGGCCACAATGATGGTAGGGTCCAACTAGTCTTCAGTTCTGAGGTATGTGCTACATACCTGTCCGTCTTTGGCTCATCAGGCAGAAGGCTAGCCAGGATGGGTTGGTAAAACGGTGCAGTAGGTACAGCTCCCAGGACTCCTGTTTCTGCATTATCTCCCTGTGATTGGTTGACTTCTGTATGACCTACTACTGCTCCTGTCAGTTTGATGGATGCTATGTCTGACCACTCATTAGGAGAGGTTAATCCATCTGCGGCTGCTTTACTCACATTCCTGTAATTAATAATTATAAGAAATTAACTTGGTTCACAAAAAGCTAGTGCTTCTTGAGAATCTTTCATTCATATGGAGACTCCTCCAAAGGCTAGTGCAGGACTACAAATTTTGGTCACCATCTGTGCTCACATTTTGGGCCAATCAGCAGTGTGGGATATCTGATATTTCTCCCATCATCTGCAGATTTATCTCCTGATTTCCATGTCAACCACTAGGGTGTTGACAAGCTACACACGCTACTCCACAAGTGTAACATCATTATTTTCATCCTGTCACACATGGTCGCTTCAAACATAAATAAAGCTACAACAATTTGATACAAACTAGAATATTTCATAATTGACGACACTTTGAATAATAACTTAATTTAATTATAAAGTTGAATTAGATTCCACTGTCATGCCCTCAAGGTAGGGGAAGATTCTATAAGTCAACACCTACTGCCTCTCCCCTATGTATAATACGACTATAGATGAACTGGCTCCATTATATGTCAGACCATAACAGATACAATGATTCTATCCTATGTCACACCACAACAGTTAGAAAAGATCCTAAAAGGATCTTAATGCCCACCATCATATGACATTTATAAGTCCTATGACAGATTGCACTTTTCCCTTCTTCTTCTAAGATCTCTCATATTCATCAGCACCATGCTGGGCTAACAATGACTCTATCCCATTTAATACCACACCATTAAAGACATGACAAAATAGAACTATCTTGTATCACAGCGCAATAGATGTGATGGCCCTATCATATGTCTTATGTTTGGCCTACAGTACAAAATTGAAACTTATGGTCATCCCTGGACAAATGTATATGTCTGAAATCAGGGAGTAATGAAGCCTTTTTGGGGAAAAAGTACCAGAAGCACAATTGGGAAAATTGATCGACATTTTGGGTCAAATTGGGAATTTTTTTGGGCAATGAAATTATTAAAATAAGACCTGCATAGGTGGGAATTGACAATAATTATTAGTCTGTATATATTTAACAATACATAAAGACATGTCAGTCTTGTTTCTTTACAGTCACTGACTCAGAGACAAAAGAAAATAGTAGATTGGGAATTTCTACTAGCATTTTGGGAAAAATGGACAGTATTTTTGATTGGGAAAGGGTCTGATATTCAGACCCTGAGAAGGCCTAGATTAATCCCTGGAAATACAGCACTTGCTGCACAAACCGTGGGATTGGCTGGTTGGTTGTATTGTTGTTTAACGTCACATTCGAGAATATTTCATCTATATATAGAGACTTCCCCAGAGATTGGTAAACAAATATCATGACCATTTATTGAGGAGAGGTCTAAACCTTCTAAAACTAAACTAAAGACTGTTGAGCAGCAAAGAACACTACTAAGTCTTCAATTATATATGCTAAGATTTAACAATTGCTACAAAGACTACAATCTTTGTGAAAGTTTCAATTTTATGGTCATAATGACTAAGTAACTGTCAGAATATTTCTCTACGTTCAACTTAACTTAAGAAATCACTAAGAACAAGAGTACAAATGCTGTACACTTACTTGTTGATGTCTATTGCTGTGGTAATGAGCTCCTTTCTTATTGGCCCTGTAAAACATATTATGAAACAGCTCCATATTCGCTCCATGTCCAAGAAAATTCTTCTCACTGTACTTTGTGTTCCTCTCTTTAGCACTGCATAAGATTATAAATCGCAAAATGAAAAATGACCCACAGTAGACTTGGCTTCGTCAGCTACAGTCAATCTATAATTTTCATTATATAAAGTATCTCAACCAGTTAAACAAATCTTTAATTCTGCATTGTTTTACACCATGCTTAACAAATTTTCAGCCTTGCAGCAGTGTCAAGATTTAAATTATTAGAATTCAATTTAAATAAATAAGCATATGAATTCTTTGCAACTAATTAACTTTCTCAGCAGATAAAGGTCTTTTTAAATTTAACCGAGAAGAAAATATTACAAGTTAAATTGCATCATTAATAATGATATATTTGTGTCACAGTTACTAACCACAGTACCCCTGAATCAATGACAGATCATTAATGGGAACTAATAAGCACGTAAATCTTAAACTTTAAGCCTACAAAACATTGTTCAGCCCAGTGAACTTAGAAAACAGCGAAATCGGAAAACAACAAATTTCTGGCAATAACAAACAAAATCTAAGAGTCCCATGTTTGTCTTCCCGGTGTGTAAAACTTAAGTATGAAATACTGCTATAACGTCATTATACCGGTTCTGATGCAGTTGTTATGGGCAAAGTTGACTGTACTTGCTTATCTTGACCAGTGAATACTTTAAAAGTTCATCACCATCTTTACAATAATAAGGAATATGGGCCAATGAATCTTTATCAATTTGAGAAATTCATGATGACTATTTGCCATCTGGCAAATGCATTAAAAAAGTAAAGGAGAAGTGTGGATTAATTTGACATTTTCTTTGTGACACAAACACTTGGACACTGACACAGTCTGATGAGCCTAACCTGTCAGGACCTCCTGGGCTATCCCTATCAACACTTGTCCTGCAGCATCTATCTCCCCCTTCTCAACAAGCTCTGTAATCCTTTGGAAGTACTGCTCGTGGAAACTAGATCTATTTTCATCCATCACATTACATGTCTCAGGATAACCTCTGTAACTGAAATGAAAACACAAGTTACCAAAGCTGAACTCACTTAATCTCAACATAAAAGTATTTTAAACATGTCCACTCAAGCAGAATATATACATGGGCTGCATCTCAAAGTACATTCCAGTTTAACACATATGAATGCATCATGACTCCTGTTTATAGGCATAATAGGAAGAGCTTGAAATTAGCAATTTTTGCGTCATGGCCTACAGGGCTAGTAGCTCTAAAAATCTGCTGGCCCAACCAAAATTCTACTGGTCAACATTAAAAAAAAGCAACACTCAAAAGAACTATAACAAGCCTTCGTCTTCACCACTGTAGTTTGAAAATGTGATAAAAATGGAATAGATGATGTGTTGGTACATTTACTGGTAAAAAGACATAATATAAACATGCAGATAAGCATTTTCTTTTCTGAATTTCTACTGGACAACAGGGCCAGTTCAGATGAGAAATTAACTGACCCAATGGAATATTTACTGGTCACAGGCCTGAAAAGACAGAGGTGTTAACATAAGCTAAATTTTAATCCCTAATCTTCAGCACACTAAGAAGTATTTATCTAAACTTAGCGAAGTCAATAATTATATCAAAATTTGGAAAATGGAAATCATTTTTTTTTTCACGTTTCACTTACTTGTTCAGTTTCAATGGCGATCAACATAAAATATATTATTTGGAAGTGAGACAAGTAATTCAAGATAAACTTTGTTTACTTATACAATAGACATGTGTCTAATTCTAGAAAACAGAAGAATTTTTTTTATTTCACAGTTGAAATGAACATGTTCAATGTAGTCAATGGACAAACCCATGTTTAAATTCTTCCGCTAAGTTTGTTTTCATCTTGTTAAGAGTTAACTCCCATGTAGACTTTTCATCCAACCCTACTCCAAATGTTGGGTCTGGTGCACCCTGGACTGTGTTCAATGAGGAGTTTATATCTCTGATTGCATCTGAAATATCAGTACAGTAGTCATGAATTAGAAACTTTCAGCTGAATAAGATGTATGGATACTTTTACATCTCGAATTGCCATCTTTTTCCTATGAAAATGTCAAACTTAGATACCAGTACATCACTTTCCAAACCAAATTAAAATGGATTTGACAAGAGTCGCTCAAAACAACTTCATTGACAGAGATACTTATAGACCAAAGTTGTCTTTTACTGTAATCAATAAGAAATGATAAAGCAATACATTGGACAAGACTAATACTAAGTTAAAATAAGTTTAATTTAAAAACGTAATCATATGTACAAAATATCTTAGTTAAATATGAATGCCCAGAAAGATAACTCTAATAAAGGGGTATACATTGATAGCAAAGCCATGTCCATTTACAGCCTTGAAGTTACAATTACATGTACTGATGCGGTGTTGTTTAAAAGAAGACTCAAAAGTCTATAACCCATACACATGCAAACCAAAACTTTAAACTCCAAGACTTCTCAATTCCAGGGGAAAAATCCATATTTACCTATGTGTTGGAACACCCTGCCTAATATTCCTCCTGGATCTTCATTGATTGCATACTGTAGTAACTTCTGCAGTTGATCTCGGCTCAATGTTGATAACGTTTCTGTTATTGGAGCATGAAGAGGAACCTAAGATGAACAGAAAAAATATCTACTTTCTCTTTTGCATTTTCTTTATATACATGATGCATTACAATACTTAATTTACATGATAGACTTATGCATACATGCCATATGTCCCGAAGGGACACCAAAAGTCACAGAAAATTGACTTCTTCAAACCTGTCTCAGAGGGGAAATCAATTTTCCCGAAAATTTAAGTTGGTCCCTGAATCCTGACATTGTCTACATGAACTTAAATTTTCATTCATAGTTTCTTAAATTACTGCTAAATTCTAAAAATTTAAGTCACTCATACTTCACTTCGGTCATTAAAAGGAGTACAAAGTCACATAAATGAGCGTACACCAAGTTTAAAAGCCATGTTGAACCTTTAAGACATATCATGACTACCTTGAGATGATCCCCTTTAGATACTATCTACTTCCAGTTTGCAAATACGTTTCCTTGATCTAGAAAAGGTCTATTTCATGTGTAACTTATGCTTTTAATGCCCTTAGCGGTTAATGTCCAAGAATAAACAGTTTCCCTATCTTTATTTTTGCTAAGTAGGTATTTACAGCACATTAGCTCTTTTTCTTAATGGCAATTTTTGTGTATGTGAACAGTGGTTGACCTAACCCGTACACATTGCACATTCCAATTTAATAGTAGGCCTAACTATATGGTTTGTGTTGAATACTTTAATTAAACTTTAAAACTTCCAAGTAAAAATGATAGTTATTATTTAAGAGTGTATAGACTGTGATAAAAATTAATTGATGAACAAGAAAACTTAACTTGTCAACCAAATAACAAATAGATAAATTGAGTTGTTTTTAAGCAGTGCCCTTTGATGTGGGGCAGTACATTTAGCCATGTAGCTTTCTTACAACAGATTGTGCAGAAACAAGGAAATTTTAGGTCATATCTTTATTAGATATTGCATAATCCAATGCTAATGCAGACAGATCATTCAGTCAACATACAGACTGAGACAGACTTGTGTGACAATATCCCCTTTTTGATAAGATAAATCAGGCCCATTATGTCTTGTAAATCATACATTTCAGAATATTTTGAGTATTTAACTCTGAACATTGTACTTGCAACTATTTAACTAAAATCCTCTAAGTATGTAAAACAGAGTAATGAAGGCTATTTTATTCTTATTTATATCCTGCAAAATGTATCTATAAAATGTCGCAGAATTTGGTGGAATTTGTCCCAGAATATTGTCATTTGTCCCAGAAAAAAATCCCAAAATGATCTCTGAAAAATATGGCATGTATGCTTATGAAAATGAACTGTACCAAGAAGAAGTAGTTTGGTCTGATTTTTAGGAAAGATTTCATTTAACATGTAATCTTATATAAAATGCCAAGTATAAGGACTAAACTTGAATTATGGTCTAAATCTTAATGCACAGTCGGATGTGTCTTTATATCAAAATAGGAAAGGAATAAGACTGGAAAAAATAAAATAAAATGATATTAACATGTATTAATTGATGCATGCAAAATAAACAAACAATAAATTCAAAATCGATCGTTTTGTAGATTAACATCTCTACAGCTTACCTGG
>JACSZP010024567.1:0-16352 GCA_016161895.1 Pinna nobilis
CCCCAAATTTTATAAAAATTTGGATGATAATCTAGGATTTTTTTTATTATGGCCTTATTATCTTTTCAGTGATTGTAAACAAATAAAAAAAAAACCAAACAAAAAAAAAAACAAAAACAAAAAAAGAAATTTTTTGTGCTTATAATATTTGTAGACTACATTTTAGTTTAATAAGATGCAGATCACACATAATAAAAATAACATACAGTCTAAACTGTTTTAAAGGACTGTCCAAAGGAAGTGCAAATGCGGTCACATAGGGGATGTGGTCTCTTAGTTTAGGTTATTCATATAGGAAAAACATCCTTTGGCAAACATACATTTAGGTCACATAAGGCAGTTGTCCTTTAATTTAGTGTTTTGCTAGGACAAGTTAAACTGGATATAGTGTATATCATTGGCAGTCTTTTATATTTTTTTTGAGGGGGGGGGGTGTATATCCATACATAATTCTTTATCTTTTGGCATCATATTACCTGGTAAGTCTTTTAGTTCTAGGGGGATATAGTGTATAAGGAAGGCATGTGTTATTTGCTAGTAGATATATCTACAGAACTTTCCATTTGCTCTTTTTTCATACCTTGACCAATGCAGAAATATCATGACTAGCATTTTAGGAGTTGCTGACAATAATGTTATTGACAGTAATTTATCATTTATCTGTGAGCTTCATGTTGAACTTTATATATCTCTCTTGATAGATTCTCGGCATAGAAAACTCCAAAGGTGAGAAGAGATATATAGCAGCAGCATTCCCTAGTGCTTGTGGGAAGACAAACTTAGCTATGATGAACCCTTCACTTCCTGGATATAAGATCACATGTGTTGGTGATGACATTGCCTGGATGAGGTTTGACAAAAATGGGCAACTCCGAGCTATTAACCCAGAAGCAGGATTCTTTGGAGTAGCACCTGGTATGTATTAATGGAAAGTTATTAGCAGTTAACTGATGTACATGTGTAATTCATAAATACTTCACCAGGCAAAATACCTAAATACTGTTTTGATTACCTCAAAAACAATGTGTAGGATGAGAGTTATCAGGAAGAATTTCATCTGTATTTTCTGTTCATCTTTCCATTATTGTGCCTGAGCTAGTCAGTCAGTGTGCCTATCTTTTCAGTTTTGTGTTACTGTGTTTGTATCATATGTTCCTTTTGAAATTTTGTTTAAATTAATGAATACACTTTACAAAATATCCAAAAAAACATGGCACACTTGTATTTCTATTGTTTCAAAGGTGTAGCAGAAAATTGACTTAAGGATTTTACTTCAATCTGATGGTCACAATGCTGCAAATTAGTTGCTTTCCTTGTAAAATCATTTGCAATTTAATGAATGAATGAATGAATGAGTGAATGAATATATAAATATTGATAAAATGAACAATTTGATAGTTAAGGCACACATTGCAATCACAATATTTGATGCATAAAAAGGATTTTTTGGGGGTAAAGTAAATCTGTTTTTTTTTTTATCAGTATTGTTTCCTATATTTTGTCAGGTACCTCTATGAAAACAAATCCTAATGCCATGAAGACTGTGATGAGTAATACAATGTTCACCAATGTTGCTGAGACTGCTGATGGTGGCGTATTCTGGGAAGGTCTAGAGGAGGAGACATCCAAAGACGTGCCTATTACATCTTGGCTCGGAGTAAAGAAATGGAGTCCAGAGGGTGGCAAACCATCTTCTCATCCAAACTCCAGGTAATGTACAGTAAAAAAATTTTTAGCGCCCACCTGTATACAAAGACTACCTAATTACAAAGACCGTCTTTGTTGTCCCTAATAGTACCATTTGTGTGTAAGTCAATTTGTTTGTAAAGACCGCCTCACTATAAAGCCCGGTTTTCTTGTGTCCTGCAGGAGGTCCTTAGAGTCGAACCTAGATATATTGAAATGGAAGAGACTGAATTTTTCTTTCAAATAAATAGGGTTTTCAAAATAACTGGATTAAAAAACTAATAAAATATTTGATCTTGAAATTGAATACAAGTCTTACTGTAACTTAAAACAGGTGGAAAAAAAGAGTCTACTATTTTGAAACTCCGGGTTAAAATGCTTAAGGAACATTTACTTGTTTCTGAATCTTTCAATCTTCTAGTTTTGATTGTAAATGTCTACAAATTGCTTTGTATCAGAAAGTGATGAAGTTGTGTTGTTCTGTATCAATAATATTTATTTATTGTACACCATATTTTCCCTACATTGTACATATTGTGTGAAGGCTCATCTTGCATTTCTCATTTACACAGATTTTGTGCACCAGCATCTCAGTGCCCGATAATGGATCCACAGTGGGAAAGTCCAGAGGGTGTTCCGATAGATGCTATCATATTTGGAGGAAGGAGACCTGAAGGTGTGTATCAGTAGTATTTTGCAGACTTGCAAATCTTGAAACTTTTTTCAGTCTAATCAGGGAGACTATAAATTTTATTAAGATATCAGAGGAAAATTTAAGTTTTTTTTATGGGGGAGACATGTATTTTTTCTCTAGATATTATCAACATTTTATAAATGAAATAGGGAGTATTCCTATTTATGAAGTAAACTTAACTGGCAAGAATGAGAATCTAGTAATATATAAAAAGAAGTTTAATAACTGGCAATAAGAATTTTTTTCTTCTATCTTTTTTTTCAATATTTCCTATTTTCCTGTTTTCTCATTTAGAAGAAGTAGCATTTCCCTATACCATTTATTATTGGATGATTACTGATGCAGTCTGAATTTTGATTAAATCATGTCACAAACGATAGATATTCACCTACCTTTCAATCATTATTACTGTATCACACTTAAAAATATTCTACTCATATGGAAATGACAGCGAATGCCGCTGAGGAGCTTTAAATCTTGGTGTGCCATCAGCACTTAGGGCCATTGAGCAGTGATGATTCTTCAGTGTGGCAACTTTTATTGTGATCTTTGACCTGGTTTCACTGTCCTGTTCAAATGGGCAAGAAAAACCAGCCACTTGCACTGAGGCATATATTGGTATGAAATATATTTTGTGATCTTTATGTTTCAAAAACTTGACGTTGAATTTCTACATATACAAAAATCTTGTCTGCAGGAGTACCACTGGTTTATGAGGCTTTTAACTGGCAGCATGGTGTGTATATCGGAGCCTCCATGAGATCAGAAGCTACAGCAGCAGCAGAACATAAAGGTATTGGTTTTTATTGTATTGTTATGTTCATCTGGGCAAATTTGATTGTACTCTTGTCATAACACATACATGTACTAATGGATGTGTTTTCTGTATCCGTTCCTTACCTTTTTTCTACTGAATCCTTGGTTTTGAAAGAATCTGGAGTAATTGATGAACAGAAAAATAAAGAATTAATTGGTTATTTTCATGCACAAATATTCAACAATTTTCAGAGACATTTCTAACTAAAATTTTGTAAGGGAGGATAGGGGGTATTCTATTACATGACCTTGCATACCCATAATATGAATTTGTCTAATTTTCATTTATTTTTCTTAGCCATAATTAACAATTCTAAATGTTAAATTCTATTTGTGTCACAGTTTGTTTTTATTCATTTTTTTCTTAGTCCGTATATATTTTTTTCCAAGTGCAGTGTATTTTTTATGATGTTTGTCTTTGATTACAGGGAAAGTGCTGATGAATGACCCATTTGCCATGAGACCATTCTTTGGGTACAACTTTGGTGACTACCTGAAGCACTGGCTTAGTTTTCAGGACAAGGAAAGTCTCAAACTCCCCAAGATTTACCATGTCAACTGGTTTAGAAAGAATTCCAATGGAAAGTTTATATGGCCTGGTTTTGGGGAAAATTCTCGTGTTCTGGACTGGGTCTTCAGAAGGGTAAGTGGTGAGGACTGTGCTCAAAAATCAGCAATTGGCAATATTCCAAAACCTGGTGCTCTAAACATGGAAGGCCTTAGTGACAATGTTGACATGGAGCAATTGTTTAGTATACCAAAAGAATTCTGGCAGCAAGAGGTTAAGGATGTTGAGAAGTACTTTGATGAGCAAGTACCTGAAGATCTGCCACCAGAGGTCATGCAAGAGCTGAGAAATTTGGAACAGAGAGTGAATACAATGTTGTAATTAGTTAAGTTAATTTGTTGATATGAAAGTAAGACAGTAATGCAATAAATTTACCTGACAATCTTGAACAGAACTGTTATATATTAAGTGCTAATTGTGACAGAATAAAATATTAATGATGTACTTACTGTATTATAGAACTTAGAATATATAACAGAATTGTGTTGGTGCATGTAGTTTAGAGTTGATCTGGAGTAGAAAATAAGTACCCTTTATAGCTGATGCTATTCGAATTTAGAAAAGAGAGTACATTTTATGTTTTAGTTACTAGCAAAGAGATCTGTTTCAATTTCACAGTGATAAGAATTTAGAAGAATTAGATGTATACAGTGTTAGATATTTGAAATAAATGACAAAACAAATCATTGAGTCATCTTAAAGAAGATTTTGAGCAAAATATGAAAACAATGTCTATTTAACCAAACCACAAGATGTCATTAACCATTTGAGTTTTACTCAAGTCATTGAATTTCAGTTTTCATTTTTTGTTCAAATATCTCATTCATTTTAAATTTGTTTATGTGATGATTTCATAAGTTTATTAATTATTGTCCAAATTTTTATTGGAATATAGAATATTCCAACTTTTCATGTTGTGCTTATCAAGATACAATAATTTATTGCTAGAAATAAGTTATATTTCTTAAATGAATTTAAAACATATGGTGTAGAGTATGAATGTTCCGTGGCCTGTGTAGATGTTAGATGCTTTATACATTAATGGTATTGGCCTACAATATAGTATTAACAAGGGTCACCATTCTATCATACTTTGAATTCCTCTTGGAGTAAGACAAGATTATCCCTACAATACCATTACATATAGCAGAAACAGTTTGTTTCACAATTCTTACACTTACTGAAGCAAAATCATTATTCACATTTATTGTTATACATACTTTGCCTATTTCTTATGGGTGAATCAAACAAAACAGTAAGTTTTTATGTCTTTCGGGGATATGTATACGTTGAGCATTATCTAACACAACATGCATTGACATTTTTGAATTCCCCCATCTGTCCTTGTTTGTCCTTGAACATTCCATTTGCTTTGTGCAGTAGGACACATTGATAAAGATTTGCCTGGCTCTTGGGTGATTCTATCACAACGCTTTTGTTTCATTTTAACACTAGAAATCCTGGGTCTCACAACTTTTCTTTCAAAATGTTTTTGATCATTTTACCATTTGAAAGTCTCGAAAAGATTCTCTCATTAAGTTTATCATTGGAAATCCAAATGTGAACATCACCATTCAGCTTACATTGTACATGTATAACAAACGACACAATTGGTGTTTTCATAAAAGTTTTCGAAATTGATCTCTGCTTGAATAGTTGTAGTGTAATCAAACAATCTATGTATGATTTATATCTATGTGTATGTTGTACTATCACTTTAATTTTAATGTATTATAACTCATAGTCAGGTTGTCGTAAATACTTGTTACAGTATGAACAGACCATGCCTGTACCTCATTTTGGTTGTGTTATAATGTACCTCTGTGTTAACTTCTGTATTGATTTAGCTTCTGCTTTGATCTGCTACTTAAAGCTCTGAAATAGCACATTCAGATCTTAAATTTTATCAGACTAGAAAAAGTTATCAGTGATCAAGCCTAGCGATGCTTAGTGCTATGATATAACATGTATCAACTTAGAATTAGAATTGTGGGTGTTAGAGGTTAATGCAATATCTTCTATGCTTTGCTGCTACTTGTAAACCATATATACAATTGTTTATGTGTTACATGTACACACCCATTACTTCAATCTATGCATGTCTTGAAAAAACAGATAGAGCATCTCTTCATGATGAAAGAGGCTTGAGGCTGCAAATAGAATTTTATCTGATTTTCTTTGAATTTAAGTCTTAAATAAGAATAGATACCCAACTTGATTTTTTTTAATTCATTGAATTACAGCAGAAATAGACTACAAGGCTATAGTTTTGGTTTTCCATTACCTGTTGTTCATAACTTGGTTGCATTTACAGTTAGATTCTTGTTGCCTTTGTCTCACTAAGTTCTCCAGAATACAGTCAAACCTGTTTTAAGAGATCGTCCAAGGGAAGGAGCAAAAAGGGTCACATATGACAGGCGGTCTCTTTATTCAGGTTATCTATTAAGGAAAAAAATCATCTTGGGAACTACTCATGTAGGTCACATAAGACAGGTATTCCTTTAATTCAGTGGGTCGCTAAGGCAGGTTACACTGTATCTTTGTTATTTGTTATCCTAATTATTTGTTTTAAACTTTGTTGGTGTGTAATTTGGGTCACGTACAATTGTCTGATACAACTAATTTATATGTTAAAGTTACACTTAAGTTGAATTATGTTCTAGTAATTCATGGTGTCTACAGTAGATTTATTTCTTTTTTGTATATACATGTAGGTCAACATTACAAATCAAAGGTGCTTATAGTTTCAAGTTTTTTATTCTTTGATCTCGATTAAAAAATCCTGGATATATATGTTGTTATTATTCAATCTAATTACAATTCTACCTGTAGATTGCTGTACATAAAAATTTAATGTAACCTCATTGCCAGATCAAACCCAATGAACTTGTAGGGATCTCCTCATGTCTATCAGTGGGGCCTCATTAATCCAGACACTTTGGTTCCCAAGCAAATTGTCCGGATAAATGAATCGTCTGGATTACCGAACTAACCTTATTATAATTACCCATACAATTTGAGAATTTTGTTCCCTGGAAATTTCATCCTTAAGTTGAAACATTCCGATTATTGGCATCCAGATTAATAAGGCTTAACTGTACCCATTATAAACAACTATAATAACTTCAATCCCTGAAGGTAGACATTTGGTAGGCCATCGAAAAGGTCGTGGGATTTGTCCCCTGAATGCAGGGGTATCATTAGATGTACATGTAAGGCAAGCTGGAGATGAAATTTTAATTAGATTGGTTACTACACTGTATTATGATATGTACATTCCATTGTCAGTTTACACATGTATATCATCATCTAATTCATTGGTCAAAATTTGTAAACAACGAAATTCAAATATTCATCATTTTCCATATATGGATTTAACAGAGATATGTAAAGAAGTGCAGATATGTTTAGGGAACAGTTTTATGCTGCAATACATTAACACAGATATTTCCATTATTGAATGCATTTAGTCTAATTTTCCTTTTTTTTCATATCTTTTTTTTATAATTAAGCTTTAAATCCTTTAACGTATCAGTATAAATGTAATAATACAGTATAATGTATATGTATGCATGTTTAAAAAAAAATTTACTTATTATTCAGTGGTGATTTATAGGCCAGTCATTCTGTCATTATTAAGTGTACATTCAATGGTGTATTGCTTTGTTATTTTATTGTACACTGAAACATTGAGAAATCATTCAAATTTTTTATTTGCTGTGAAAAATATTTTGTTGTTACATACTTTCTACAACAGTGCTATAACATTGCAATATTGGGGAAAAGAAAATACATGTATTGAAAGGCAGCTGAGACTATCTACTCAGATCAAACAAAGCTGACAAAACCCATCTCTTCATTAATGTTTAGTCATATAACTTTGCCTGTAAATCAATACTGATGTTATACTAAGTCACAAATAAGGTAGCAATATATAGAAAATAGCTATCATTGGAATTGAAAGTATATATGTATTACCAGGATTCTATGTAATTCTAAAAAATATCAATAATGATGCTATTTTTTTTTCAATGCAATTAAAAAAAAAATCATCAATCACTTTGTAATGCCATACTTGTCTAAATGTCCATAACAACAACCATCTGACAATAGGAGAGTTTTGAGTTGTTGCATATCTGTCATTTTCGTTATTTTAGAATCGAATTGCTGCGCGAGATCACAACATAAGTTCCAGCAAGATTTCTTCTGGTTAAGGATAGTTTACGTTTACGACATTTTATTTGTCTCGTAAAAGTACAAAAATTGTATTTCAATGAATGATAAGTATCTCACAGGAGACCAACTAATAGATAATCCCTTTTAATTCGGTTTCAAGTGAAATTTGATTTTAAAAACATTAAAAGAAAGCCAATATTCAATATGGCTACGACTTATAATATACAGCAGAACTACATCTGCGGAATCAGTCGCTCGAGGCGCTTGTAGTTCCGGAATGAACAATGCACTCCAGATGAACTCGAAACTCCTATTGTGAATCTAGGAAATACAAATATTTTCTATGTGAATGTTATAATAAATGTAAAATCCAATAACTACAGCTGAATTTGTCATTTAAATATTTGTAGTGCCTATCAAGTCAGTTTCAAACTGCAAATATATAATATTAAAGGGCTAGCCCTTGAAGGTGATGTTTGTGTTTGGTAAACAAGGGAGGTAACAACACTTTTTTTTAAGAGATGGAGGATACTTTCCATCATGATTTATGTTCTCTCTTCTTTTGTAACATTGCCTTAAATTTCCTGCATGTATTACATTACATTTTGTAATTGAATTCAAAGTAATTTATCACAAATCATGACAATTTATTCATTAGTCTTTATGACTGTTTACCAAAATATTTACAGACACATCACCTTATATGCTTGATTTCCTTTTTTTTTTTTTGGTTATTTATTTATTTAAGCTTTATTTATAAATTTATTTTGATTATCCAGTATCCTGTGATATAGGTAGTCCAGATTTAGATGTGATACAAGCCTGGAGGCATTATTCACCTGTATTGATGAAAGATGTCCTTTGGCATAGCAATAATCAATTCATCATTTCGGAATGAGTAGCTGTTGATCTCCTTGCCATACCATTAGATTTCATAGATAGTCTTAGAATGTTTTGTAGCACCATCACAAGGATTTTTGTTTATATTCATAGGATAATTTTGACTTTTTCAGTAATTTTCATGCAACATGTTCTTGAATATAATTTTGTTAATGACATTTTTTGTCTGGATGTTTATATAGAAATGTAATATATGGGAAAATCAGTATTTGTTCATTTTCTATCACGTGGGGTATCATTATATGTGAATATCATAGTAGGCTACTTAATGAAATATATCATGGATTAAGAAATAAATTGACTCTATTCCTTCTATATTTTCTGAGTTTTATTTTTCCATCTTACAAGATTCAAGAGAAAACCAATAGAGATAAATTGAATTATAATCAGTAAATTGACAGCTTGTCTGTTAAGGTACAATAGAATCTCTCTAGATAGACCACTGTCATGAAAGACATCCTGTCTTGATAAACCACTATTAGATAGACATTCTGTTTTGAGAAGCCACTGTCCTGATAGACACCCTGTCTTACTAAGCCACTGTCATGATAGACATGTAATTCTGAGATACCACTGTCATGAGGGACACCATGTCACCAGATACCACTGTCATGAGGGACACCATGTCACCAAAGATCAATGTCATGAAATCATGCTGGTCCTGCTAAGTTACTGCCATGATAGACATCATGTCTCATAAACATGCAGTCATGAGAGACTGTGGTCATAATCAACATCATGTCACCAGATATCACTGTCCTGATAGGCACCTTAGTAAACCACTGCCATGACAGACATCCAGTCTTGCTAAGCCACGGTGATGATAGACATCGTGACTCCAGTGAACACTGCCATGATAGACATCCTTTCTTAACACAATAGACATCCTGTGTTGGGAGACGTCTGTCATGATATATAATTCATGTCACCAGAGACCACTGTCATGATAGACTACCAGTCTTAGTAAGCCAGTCATGAGAGACATGTCTCAAGAAACTAATGTCATGATAGACAGGATGTCTCCAGAGATCACTGTAATGCTAGACACGCTGTCTTAATAAACCAATGTTATGATAAACTTCCTTTCTCAGTAAACCATTGTTATGATATACACCATGTTACCAGGTATAACTGTCATGATAGACATGCTGTCTTGATAAGCCACTATTATGATAAACATCAAATCTCCAGAGACTACTGTCTCAAGAGACCAATGTCATGATAGACACCCTGTCTCACGAGATCACTCTCATGATCATCATGGTAGACATCTTATCTTGATAAACCACCATCATAATAAGCATCTTGTCTTGATAAACAACTGTCATTATAGACATCATGTTTTGATAAACTGCCATTATGATAGACATCCTGTCTTTAATGAGAGACCAAAGTTGTGATAGGCATCCACTTTGTTGAATCACTATCATAAGATATCTTGTCTTCATAAACCACGGTTATGGTAGACATCCTGTCTTGATCCATCAATGTCACAAAAGACATCCAGTTCTGTCATTTTTCAACTTAAAATAACATCAGACAAACTAGCATCTACACGCACAGATCATGAAAGCTTCGTTGAAATTTTCAGTTGACAACAAAGAACAAAATGACGAATGAAAAAATTGTATGTAGGCCTATCGCGACATATAGATGAACCATCTGTAATTACGAATTGCCAATTTGTTAGTAAGTTTAAAAGTTTAAACTTTATTTATTTTACAACGATTAACAAACAAGTTCAAAATAACTTATATTAATGTCTCTCGTTGGCTCTGATGTCGGCGTGCGGGGGTTCTTGCTGTGGGAGGAAGCCGGATTTTTAAAAAAAATAAAAAAATTAATTTGTTAGTACAGGTCACGGTAGTTTATAATTACTAAATTGTAAATTGAAATCAATGATTTGTTACAAAAAAATAAAAATTTGAAATTACAAATTAAAAAAAGTAATGGTGCGGTACTGGTAAGCTTTCATACTGATTCTAACCCACTAAACAAAATGTAAAATAACAAGGCTTGTTTAAGGTGAAACGTTTTGATAGGCTACATACAGAGTAAAAATAATTATCATAATGTTTTACCGTTTTCATTATGTAAATCATAGATCAGATTCATTATTTATCTTCATGGTTTTATTTATCTAGTCCTTCGTTCGTTGACTGAAAAGATATTTAATTTTTAAAGAAAGAAAAATGTTTGTCTGTTTCCGGATATATTACTTTGTCCGTTATTGGTTCATTAACTAATTTCAGTCTTTTAGTTCTTGTACAGAGGTAGCATGGGTTCAAAACCATGCAATGTTTCTGTCAGAAACAGGGAAAGAAGTCGTCGTTTTACCTTCTGATTTTAAACTGAATTACTTCATTTCTTGAAGCTTTCAACATTGAGCCTTTTATGTGATAGGTTGATATTGTCAATTTTTGTCAGATCGTCAATTCATTGATAACTTAGCTAAACAAGTCTAGACTGCGTAGACTTTTATAATTGTCGTTTAAAAAAACAGAGTATACTGTCGTACTGACGTACTGTACTGAGTACGGCTTTGAACAGTTAACCTTTACTTTTAAAACTATAGAGTATTAGGTTGCTTTATCAGCAACCTATTGAAGTCAGGGAAATTGATTGATCAGGAACTGGTCATTAGCATTTCAATCTCTGATTATGGAGGAGGCAGTCCAAAGTGGTGAGATGATGGAAGAGGATTCTTTAAATGAAATTCAAGTGAAGGAGAGACAGAATTTCTACAGGAATAAGAATATTTTAGCACCGATGGTTCGTGTTGGAACACTTCCAATGAGACTTCTGGCCCTGAGATATGGAGCTGATATTGTTTATTGTGAGGTATCAAATTCAGAATGAATAGAATTTAAAGTGGGTGGACCAATGCTCTTGGTATCATATTATTATTTTAATGCCGTTATGTTAAATAAACAAATTCTTCAGGGCTACATAAAATTTTTGGTGTTTATTTATAGCAGTGCTTTTTTTTCATCTATAATGACCAACTGAAGCTGTTATGTTACTGGACTTGTTTATAGCAGACGGCAAAGTCACTTCAGAGCATGTTTTCTATTCTTTTGAGGAACATTTTCTGCGATGTTTTTTCTTTCAATATTGTTCCTTGATATGAAAGTTGTTTTGGCAAAATAATTCAATAACTCTGTTTTACTTCTTATCTATTTATTTTTTCTGCAAAATGAGTGAAATTAAAATTTTTACAATGGTACATGTTCATAAAAATCTGCCATTTCCATTAGACCTGTAGATAATGATTGCTCCCTAGGTTAATGCTACGTCATCAGAGCTTCCACAGGCAGGTTTTGTCTGCAGAGGATGATGTCATGAACTTCCACAAAGAATGTCAAATGCATACCGTACACACGTACAATAAAATAATTCCATAGAACTACCAGCTGCACTGCCTGTATTATGCACAAGATATAAATTTCTTAACTGCAAATGAAATCAGTCCAGAGCATCTAATGCCATCTATGCCAATAATTATCCAACCTCAGGTGTTCAAAATTCCCCAAGTCCCAAGTGCGTCCGACTTGGGTTTGGACTTGGCAATTATAAATACCCGTAGTTCGAGGGATTTGCCTCACCTACATTAATTTCATTTTACTGTATTACTTATAAAAAAAAATCAACATGAACTTTTTCAACTGGATTTGCCAGATTTATACATGTACATGTACCCTCCAAGTCCCAGACTTGAGTGGCCTATGGTATCTAGAATTTTGAACCTGTTTCAGATCTGAAAATAGAGTGCTGGTGTTTAGTAAATAGCACCAGGTTCTTGTACTTACATTGGTGTTTGTATCTGTCCATGTTACATACTATAACCAGGGGCTCCTGTGGCCAAGTGGTTAGTGTGTTCTACTTCTGATCCTGAGGTCCGGAGTTTGAGCCCAAACCATGTTACTGTTGGCCGTCTCTGTCTTTCGAGGTCCCGTATCACAGTAGGTCTTGTGTCACATACGCTAGAGGTGTTGGCATATAAATGAACCTTCCCTGCTCTATGGCCATAAGTGTCAAGCATAGGGAGGTTAAATAACAATACAGCAACATGTTGCATAACCACCCTTCAGTCTAAAAGTCCACATGTATGAGTCTAATACATGTACATGTACATTACGTCCCTTAATTATGCAGGGTTAAAAATATACCAGGTATTGTACAATGTGATATAAGCACTTCCCTTCTGAGTGAAAGTGCACTAAAGTTCAACTCACACAAATTATTTTGTACTCACCCATCACTCGCCATTAGATTTAAAGGGCCTTCTGTGTAACTAAAAGAACTCATTTTCTATTGCAGGAGATTATTGATTTCAAAATATTGAGTGCCAAAAAGATTGAAAATGGTATGTATGTTTTACAGGTTTGATATTATTTACAAGGCAAACTTCTATATAAGGCAAACTAATATATTGTATATACATGTATTAGAATACATTTAACTGCTTCAGGTTATGACTTAGTGTGTCACAGAGCTCTTCCTGTATTACACAATTTACAAACATGAAAAATAAGATTGAAACCGTTGTGTATTCAAATGGTTGCTGTAAAGAGTAATCCATTATTTTGTTCTCGTATTAAAGCAATAAAAAATTAAGAAAGGGAAACTTGATCTGTACAGTTAAGTGTCAGAGGTGAATTTGTGAAAAATGTTTCAATTTTAAATAATAAAAAATACTAATACCAAGTACATTTTTCATCTGCATGTTTTTTTCAAATTCTGAAGGAAGAGTTATTTTCAGAGGTTAGGGACTACTGTGAATCAAGAAATGTTTGTGGATCAGTAGTTACTTAATTATTCGCGACACTATATTTTCGTGTATGTAAATGTTTTCTTATTAGTTTATGCTATATGACGCATGATAGTGTTAGGTTAGAATATTAAGTGAGCACTTAATTTTCGCAAGTAAGTGCTCTCGCGTAGAAACACGAAAATAATGTTCTCGCAAATAAAACTGAATCTACAGTAAATGTACAGAGTCACTTACAATGCAACACGTTCCTATAATTGACTTGTATACATTACAGAATTGTTAGGTACGGTGGATTTTGTGTTGTCAGATGGCACAATAGTCTTCAGCACTTGTCCAGAGGAAAAAGAAAGACTTGTATTTCAGCTGGTGAGTAAGAAATGTTTGTTGTCAGAATTCAACAGCTTGTTTAGTTGAAATTGTAAGCTCTTCCACCTTTTCCATTGAAATACTACATCCGTTGTGCAATATATCTCATCAGAATTTTCGAATGGTTAGTAATTACCCTTTTTCATTATTTTGCAGGTTTTGTTTGTTCATGTATACTTATTCATGAAATAAACTATCTACAATATTTTCCTTTGCATTATTAATATAGCAGAAAGAAAGAAAAAGATTAGAAGGGAGGACTCCTACAAAACTGGTTTCTCAATGTACATTAATTTGTAACATACTGCGCTATTTTGTTACTGTTATTTGATTTTTTTTTATCAGGGGACTTCAGATGCCAATAGAGCTTTGAAAGCAGCTGAAAAAGTGTAAGTTTTGGAAAGGAATAATCAACACACTCTTGGTGAAAAAATTTGAAAAGCAACTTGTAATAGATTTGAGAACCTAGAGTATGTTGATTATTTATACATAAGGATACTTCCCTTTGGAGGCCATTGGATTTTTTTTAGAAAAGAAGACAAATACAAATCTTACGTTTATAAGTACAGTGGATTTGGTCTATAACGAAGTCAAAGGGGATTGACTTTTCACTTCGTTACAGGCATTCTTCGTTTTAAGCATCAGAATTTACTATATAAATAGATAAATAGTCATTCTTTTGAGGGATTTTATTCCTCTTCTTTATGGCACTGAATTTATTTTAAGCTGATTCGTTATAGACCGACTCTAATGTACAATTAACTTCAAAAACAGCGAAGTCTTGGGAACTGAATTTCTGGTAATAACAAATACAATCTTGGAGTCTGTGTTTTGTTCTTCAATATTTGTAAAACCTGAAACAACGAAATACTGGTATAATGTAGTGATTTTACTGGTCCCGGGGAATTCCCTATAAGCGAAGTTGACTGTAAATTGGATAAGGAAAATAGCTTTTGTATCATTTGACTTATCAGTATGTACCTTTTATCTAACAAAGAGAAAGTTTATACCATGAACTCTTCTTAGTGTCAGCATCCACACTAGTTTACTTGTTAACTAAAGAGGAACTTCGCCAAAAGACCACCTCACTTAGGAGACCACCTCACTATTAAGATCATCAAAATTCAGCCTGTTTATTGTTATTTTAGGCTATTTCAACCTCATTTAGGAGACCACCTCACTAAGGAGACCACCTCACTATTAAGACAATTAAAATTCGGCCTGTTTATTGTTAATCATTATTTTAGGCTACATGTATTTCAAACTCTCATGGATGACCACCTCACTAGTTAGACCAATTTCAGCCCATCACTTCAGTAGTCTTAATAGCAAGGTTTCACTGTACATGTATGATCAACTTGCACATATAATGCATTTTATTTGTAAAGTTTGAATGTAGCTTCAGATGTGGTTCATGGACAAATATTCCGATTGAGTAGCCATGTTAATTTGATCTCAATATTAGAAATAAACCTATCAAGGTGAGCATATATGTCTTTAATTTGATGATTTTACTCATCAAAATCTTAACCCAAAGCCTGTCATAGAACAAACACATACAAATTTCTGTTTTACAATTTAGACAAGATTATGTAGCAGGGATAGATATCAATATGGGTTGTCCAAAAGAATTTTCAATTAAGGTGAGATCTTAAATCATATTTTGTCCATTACATGTTAGTAGGTTGTATTGCTATTTAATGTGCCACTCAAGAATCTTTCACTTATACGAAGATGCCACTGTATGCTGGTGAAAGCTAGGCAACAAATTTGGTCTATGTTAGCCACTTATGGCCATTGTGCAAGGAGGGTTCTTCAATGTGTGGACCTCTACTGTGACACAGGACCTCAGTATTTACTGTCTCATGATAGAGACAGCCAAATGCAGCACGGCACAGATTTAAAACCACAACCTCACAATCAGAAGGCTAGCATGCTTACCACTAAGTCTGTTACCTACATCCTGTAATGCTATCTGCTTTTCCTTTAAATGATTATTGTTGAATGGTAATACAATATCTATGTTAAATTGATTTTGTTCTTATATACCATAAATGATGTCTACTATGTCTCAGATATTTGTCGTTTCTTTGATGGAACAATATTTTCATTTCATAGTGTGAGGTAAAAGATGCATATTAACACACACTGAAAGCATGAATGTTGCATTTGTTTCTTTTGTAAATTGAAAAAAAATGCAATACAACAATACATTTAAATTCTTCGTTTTCTGTCTTTTAAGATATGATCTAATTTCAAGTACAGTGGAATTTGTATAAACCGGCCTTTGTTGAATCCGGATTCTTGTCCATACCGGCGTAACCATTTGGTCCCGGCATTTTCCTTCTTATTTATTAGTATGTAAACTCTGT
>JACSZP010024572.1:5238-21512 GCA_016161895.1 Pinna nobilis
CTTTTATCTACCAACTATCCAACCGATTTTTCGTGTGGTTTACGTTAGTAAACAAACAGAAGCACTGTTAGGTTTCTGGATTAAAAGCATGTTTGTCAAGACTGCGTCATTACCACTTGAGTGAAAAGACAGTAAAACTGCATACACCGATTGTATTATTTGAAAGCGAAGAATATTGGTTTTTTTTTTCTTATTTATTTACTTATTTTTGTTTAGTTTCTTACAAGTTTTAAAATCTTGTTCGCTATGCTACATTTTAAAGAAATGTGTGAACAAAACAAATGTACATGTTTGCAAAACATGTACATTGTATAATGGTTTCTTAAGAATCATATTTTACTGCTAGATATCGACATACATGTATTTGAATTACAATTGTATTAAAAACATTTATTCATGATGTATATTTATTTATTTTATTTTATTTTATTTGGGGGGGGGTGGTAATTGATATGCGTCATGACAATTTAAACAGAGTCGGTTTTTGTTTTATATCTATCATGTGAGAAACAACAAAATTTATCTTATTCAAAAGATTCTTTTAGAAATTCGGTCTAACTTGCTGATTGAAACTTATTAGATAATTCTTTATTCTAGCAAAAAAAAAATCAATAAAGAAATTTTAGGGGGAAATATGACTAAAGGGGGAAAACTGGCTATATAGTCCTTTTCTCCCTTGGGGGAAAATGGCTATAAAGCCATTTTTCCGGGGGGAAGATGACTATGGGAGAAAATGCCTCTACATCAGGTCAATCATTTTACCATAGGGGCCAAACAACAATCGAAACAGTGGAAGTACCTTGGCTCCCTCGGCAAATAAGGACCTGTTCCATCAGCTGAGAAGGTTATGGCCCCCCATGGTTTCCTGGGATGCGGAGGGTATTCTGCTGATGGACTATTTTCTATAACGGACAATCAATTACGGGAATGTATTAAACCTAAGCGCCGCGGAAAGCTCACGAAATGTATGTTGGTCCTACATGACAATGCTTCTGCTGATATAAGTGCCCTTGTCATAGCCGCCATTCTCGATTGTGGCTTAAAGTTGTTTGAGCATCAACCTTATTCATCGGATATCGCTCCATCAGGCTTTCATCGATTTCCGAACTTAAAAACAGCTATTTCAGACACCCACCCTCAGTCCGATGATGACATCATATATGCAGTGGATGACTTTCTGAAGAGCCAAAAACAAAAAACAAAACAAGAGAGAAGTTCTATAAAAGTGGCATTGCAGCCCTTAAACACTGCTGGCAAAAGTGTATAGATACTGAAGGGGACTATATTAAAACATAATACAATATGTCTGACACAATTCAGATCCTTCAATATAAGGTTCAAAACATATAAATCTGCTCTCATAATCTTAACCTTTTAGAGGAAGATCCCGCCAACTTTCTTCAGAGATTTGAAACATGAGTCCATCATTTTTCCCCGGAGGCCAAACAACAATCGAAACAATGGAAGCACCCTGGCTCTCCTCGCTACAGGCAAAGACTTCCAACAGCTGGGAAGGTTATGACCTCGGTTTTCTGGGATGGAGATGGTATTCTGCTGATAGATTGTCTCCAAAATGGACAAACAATCTGAGGCAATTACGGGGAAATATTTAAAATAAGCGCCGCGGAAAACTCACGAAAGATGTATTGTTGCATCAGGGCAATGTTGTAGTTCAGAAGTCTCCCATTGCCATGACTGCCATTCACAACTATGGCTATATAGTGATAATCCGCCTTATTCACCTGATCTCGCTCCGTCAGACCGTAATCTATTTCCAAAACTTAAACGAAGGTTTTCTTTTCCAAGGGGGGAGGGGGCGTGGCCGAGTCGTTAGCGCGTTCGACTTCGAATCGAAGGGTCGGAGATTCTAACCCGCACAGCGCCACCCTGCGGTGGACTACCTCTAGGGCAATAAGTGCCGAGCATAGTGCCGCCCTTCACCGGCACACGGTGACATCTCCATATATATGAAAGATTCTTGAATGGGACGCTAAACAATATAACAATAACTCTCTTTTTCTACTATGACTGTTTCTCAAAATAAAATTATGCAAAAGTTTTTGTCTAGGTATGTACTAACTTGTTCTGATGATATCTTTCTGGTCTTGAGGGTCAGGCTGACCAAAATTATGATAAAACATACTCTGGGATGGATTAACGTACATATGCACCGTCAAAGAGCAGCGGGATTCGTTTATCATTACAATCACATTAAACTACATATGAAGACTGAAGGGCCAACCCGGAATAGTCGAGCTTCGACTTAATCCGAAGTACCGTTAACAGTGTGTAACTACAAGCGCCGCGAGTGATTTGTGCCGCAGATAAATGCAGTTCCGATGTACGGAGTAGTTGTATTGTTTGTTTGTTTTGTTGCTGTTTAACGTCCAACTCAAGAATATTTCACTCATATGGAGACGTCACCGTGTGCCGGTGAAGGGCGACAAGTTTTGCCTGTGCTCGGCACTTATGGCCGTGGAGCAGGGAGGGTTATTTAACGTGCCAACACCTACTGTGACACGGGACCTCGGTTTTTACTGTCTCATCCAAAAGACAGGGACGCCCAACCGCGGAGTGGCGCTGCGGGAATCGAACCCCGGACCCTTCGATTCGAAGTCGAACACGCTAACCACTGGGCCACGGAGGCCCCACGGAGTAGTTGTAATGAGATTGAATCTTGCCGTTCTTAAGATGTGTTTGACATTATGTTTTACGTAAAACCAATGAAAAAGAAAATGTTTCTATAAACATGTACGACGTCAGATTTCCAGATGTCCGCTCTGTGATTACCTGGGACCTTTTTCACAAAGTATACGGTGATTTCGCAATTTCGGAGGTTACGGATTTTTTACAAAAAGTTTGCAAAACACTTACGGAAGTCTTAAATCATATTTGCAAACCATTATTTGTAACGGAGATATTCTGCAACGTTTACCGGTGCGGCATTTTTGCATCTTTCGTGAATACGAAATTTTGTTTTGCAGAACGATTCTGTAAAGTTTACGGGTGTGATAAGTTTACTGGCGTGTCTCTAATTAGGCCTGTTCTTTTACGCCTATGGCCCACGCTACATGAATCTTGTCCTCTCAGGGTGTGTGCCAAACACTGACGGAATACGCCGTGGCCGGTGCCTCGAATACAGCCCGTAGTAAACATTAGTATAATGATAATGTGCGCTTCCTGTCCGATTTGAAATATCTCCTGGAAATATTTCCGGAGCTTGATGTACAGCTGGAAACGACGTTACAACACCTTATTGTCAGTATATACTAACAAAGCTCGGCTTGTTAAATTGATGTCATTTCCCCCTGTTTATCAACACGAACGACTTATTGCCTTTTTCTTTATTAATTTAACCTTTGGCCAATACTCACTAATTGTACATGCAGATTAAGCGGTATCTGAAGTTTACTGAGTAGTTGTAACCCCACCGTCCTCTCTGGAAATAAATAAACCAGTGGTAAAACAAACTGACATACATTTACCTACTAAGAATATGTATTTGTGCGTATTGTGTTTAACTTTTGTGCATATTATCAATAATTACGTCTTGAAAAATTGTCGTGAATCTTTGTCCAGCAACAATGGGAAACAACTTCAATATATCAAATAAGAAATATACAGGTGATATATTCCAGTAAATAGTAACAAGTGTTGCTTCTGATTATGTGTCTCCCCTCCCTGGAAGGAATGTTAATCCGCCGTGTTACATTATGTACATGTAAGCCTTTGCGATCAGTCTAATTTAAGTAAATTCATTTTCACAAATAAACTGTACAAATGTTTAACATGAGTTTTAACACTATTAGTATTATTACGCTCGAAATCAACCTTCCTATATGCGCGATGTATCAACATTTACATTTTGTAAATGAAATCAAATTTTACAGTTTGGAATATGTCTGTTGAGTATTAAGTGTTTACGTATAACGCACTTTTTATCAATTAGTTGTTAAAAGGTGATTATTTGATTATTTTGGGCAAATATAGTTTAAAATACGACGGCGGATCGACATACCCGGCGTAAAACTAACGATGTATTGTATATATACACTTGTTAAAGGTTCTAAACCTTCAACAAGATTTACATCCGTATTTTAAGTAAAAGTATATTATACAGAGCGTACGAACTCTTCAGGTAAACATAATTCATCACTTATACGTCCCGGCTGTTGACAGTTTTATTTAAAAACTGTTACCTCTTATCACCCGCTAGTGAATATAAAAATCAATTATAAAATCGATCTGAACTGTCCCCGTTACTCGATCACGAATGCTGAAATCTGACATCATTTCTTACAGATATATTAATTTCATTTTAGCTACTGTCCTCTAGCGGAATGATTTATTTGGCGCGGTGTAATTCCAGGCTACTTGATGATTGTAAAAAGAAGTACCAGGCCACGTATCCCGGCGACTAGCTATACTCCTTCAGCATTCCCCGTCTCTGTAAGTCTGGAGTTACTCAAATTTAACTTCGATCTATTGAAGGACTACCCATACTAATAACTGTTGAGTATATCAGAATCTACGTTTGTGTTAATAATTTATATAAACTAAAATTGAAATCCTACACTTTATAAATATTAATATGTGTAGGAATGTTTTTGAAATGATAAAAATAGTTGACAAATAGATATAATTTATAATCGTGTAATTTTGGCAGTACGTGCAAGTGTGACAAATGTAAACAAAACCGCAGATTACAAAACATTACATATTTATTTCCCCAGGAAGCGGATTATTATGTCTTGATGTAACAAGGGGATATATTGTTCTGCACTGAATCATAGGATCAGTGCTAGTAGTATAACTTAGGGATTATACATGTATAAAGGTCTGTACGCTGAGGATAAGAAGATAATTCCTTGTTTTGTTAGTCTCTGTTACATGTATTTGGAACTCTTTTGATATGTACATTATTTTATAGACCACTACATGTAACGTGTAAGTATTCGCCGAACTTCACGGTCTGATTAGCTGGGCAATTTTTTAATCTTTAAAAGTTGATGCTTTCAAGTTTTGTATTTATGTGAAGTAATATCACCTAACGAATACACACATATCTACGGATATGCCATTTGCCTAAAAAATGTTGTGTTACGTGGTGGGCGGAGCTTAAAGCATAACTTTTGTCCAATAAGCAACTGGCATATACAGGAATGATAACTAGTTACTCTTTGCTACTTAATACTGTCTAAAAAGAAGTTACTTGGTTTTTCTCTGAAGTGCATAGGAATATGTTTAAAATTACTTAAAATAATAACATGCGCGCTAACTCTCCGAGTAAAGACCAGTGAAACACTGACAAAGCACTGCAGGTGTTATTATTGGAATTATCAAGATGTTGAACCCCGAATCTTGGACAGTTTAAGTTTTTGTCACACGTGAAGAGGAATACTTCAAGATGCGTTGGATTTTACTTGTTTATTTACATATTTCTGTATTTTGTGTTGTAATTTGTAGCAGTAAGTTCAGTAAGGATTTCCTGACGATTTGTGATCGAACTCCGATTCATACTACGGCCTTTATGTCGCCTGGTGACAATGGATTTGGAATTAACATTACCGAGCTGGACAGCGCTGTACCACCTAAAGAAAAATACACCCCAAGAAAAACATACACAGGTACATCTTGTTTTTCAATACTCCAATATTTACTTGTACTTTATAATTAAGTGATCACCACCTGATACTATACCTACTTCTCCCACTATTGTCACATAGCCATTTGAATCATAATTTAATATGCTTATTTACAATAAAGAATTTGTGAGACTCATTCCCAGTTTCCATTTATAACCAAGCTGCCTACAACTGGTCTTTCATCCGATAGAGAACGCTAAATTTGAATTGGAAAAGAAATCAAAATTAAATTATTCACATGCGAGCACTAAAGTGTATGCATGGATGTTTTAAAATGTAGAATTCCGAACATGAACGCGAGTTCTCGTGTATTAGAAATGAATACACAAGATCTGAGTAGGAGAAAAAAAGAACTGTTCGCCAGATTTTCTACACTTCACTAGGAGTTTTTAATGAAATTCAAATACAGTGTTTTCGTGTCTAAATAGTCAAACCCTTATGAGTTTAAAATTCATACAGCTATAAATCAAATGCTTTCAAAAGAGAACAGCTCAATAGAAAAACTTCAGAAGTAGTCAGGTATTTAGTTTACATAATAGTATCAATTTAATTGATTCTTTGGTGGCTAGATGTGTTACATGTACAAAATTAATACATGTATATGGATTATAAGAAGATACCTTTAATACAGGCGCGAAGACAGTCAACTAGCTAGTACGGTGGGTAGTTCTAAGTTGATCACACATGCCACATGTACAGCGGCCACGTGTGGCCGACGAAACCTACAGGTATATAGGCACACTGACGCAGGTGAAAGGGGCCGGGGAGAAAACGTATACCCTCGGTAACCAATACACTGTTACAATAAACTTTTACACTTTTCCAGATACACGTAGGGTTACTTGTTGAATGAATGCCTATGTATAAAAAATTGAATTACAATAGTGAGCGTTGAATGAAATAATCTTTAATTCAAATTTTACGTTCTCTCTCTCGTCTCAAGTTGGTACGACTATCTTAATTTACTGATGTTTAACTACATGCGTAAGTTAAAGAACCAAACTCTAACTCAGATAACAATTTCATTTCAAATGTTTAACATCTCTCTCAGTACGTACTTACGATGCTATCACTTTGGAGATGTTTATTTGTTTATTTTTCACGATACTCAGTATTCCGGCCCAATTATTATCTACAGATAGGTACAGAATGTGAGCATGTCTCTTGATTCCATCTCGGCGCTATCGCCCTGACCTAACTCGACACAGCCAATTAAAACAGAAATTAATCCACTTCTTACAGAATTGCTATCTTTTGGGAGGCGTTGGTCTGTAGATTTATTTGGTTCAACAAAAATGCGGTTGACCAAACTGTATTGCGCTTTCCAGGTGCATAATTTGTAGGCAGTGCCACAATTGTCTTGGTTCTTGTTTGTGTATCAGATTTTCCCAGTACTCAATAAGATAAGGACACATTAGTCACCTCTAAAAGACCTTAAAATAAAGAAACCCATAGTCAGCAAAGTGTGCAGTTTAATCTTTACCCGACCACCATGTATTTAAAACCACAAATATTATGGTATTATTTGTACAAAGCGATAACTATACCGTAATTATTGTTTCTACATTTAACGCTTATCTGTAGTTCTCGATTCTTAATTTCCTTGTCCAGATGTTTAGTTGAAATCTAGCGTTGTCTGATAATCCGGAGAAGAGGGAGCGAGGAGGGGGTGTATGAGTGTGAGATCGGTTTGGGTAGGACTGATAGTCAGACAGAAATGACAAAATCTATTGGAGATGTTTATTATATCTTTACTTAGTGAAACTTATCGTCTGAATCTGGCTATAAAGCTCGCGAAATTGTTTGCTAATTTACTATTTAATTCCTACTACAGCATTTATGGATGTTTAACCACTCGGATGAAATATTTTCATACATTTTAAAGAACACCTGTCCACCAGTGGATCATGTAGTTGCCAGAATAAGATATTGCATACGACAATCTGCACGCGCTCTTCTTTTGGTTTCCTGTACGATATCCCACATGAATTCATGGATTAAAAACTTCTCCATTTCCTTATTTTCGTCTGCTGGATATTCTTTGTGTGTGTTTATCTATGAGCTGAATCAAAGTCATTTTTAGAATGATTTTATAAAATAGATTACATAATATTAACAAAAGCGGACGTAACTGATGTAGGGAGTAAGATCTAACGAAAACGCATCAAAAGTTCCGGAAAGAGGCCGCTTAGAATGTCAAATGAAGATAAAAAAAACTTCAGTTTGGATTTCAATTACGACTAACGTTAGCTCCCGTGTTTGTGGTCATAAAAGGAAAGAGAAATTAAATAGAGTGAAAAGAAACCCGATACCATATATTACAATAACTTACCTTGATATTATTTAAATATAAGACATAAAAACGCGTGCATAGCCAAATTTGCTTCTTCTGTTTTTATAATTTTACAGTCACTATATGGAAATCGAGGATATGGGAACGAGAATTAAATATGCATGTATCTACCCAAACAGGTAACTTTAAACAAATGTGTCCTATCTGATATCGTGGTATGATTTAGAGATGTGTGTCTTTTTTCACGTGTCGGTGTAAACAACACCATTCCACCGAAGTTACGGTAGGTTTGTAGCAATACGTGCATCCACTTAGCATGTTGCTATTTAACGTCCCACGCGAGAATATTTCGCTCATATGGAAACACTATGCCCCGAAAGAATACGTGATTTTTGTAAAAATCAAAAGCTGGTAAAGAAAATAATTCAAAAGTAAATACATGTATGTGGATCTACTGAAGAAAAAAAAGGCGTAATAAGCAGTCACATAGTCATTTAGAAAGAATAAAGTGATTGTAAATTTTGAACGGAAATAGTGACGTGAGTGCTTACTTCCATTGGCGTGTGTGATCTAGCCATAGGGTGGATATACCGTAAGGCTGTGATGAGTATGTGAAAATATGTGATGAATAGCCACACAGTCGTCCGGCACATCTTCATTTGACCTGTCTTATAAGTTGCTTTGTTTGTAAGAGTAGAATGGATGATGTCAACTTCAGTGGCCTCATTCACCTCCGATAATATTTCATCCACTTATTTAGCTAATAATCAAAACACATATATCTATTGATATTTGAATTCCGAGTAGTTAATAGTACTCCTGTGCACATTTTGCTAAAAGTAAGCAGTGCTGCAGACTGTGCCACCTCGGTGTTTATATTCAGAGAGTATAATCAGTTTCCGATCCGTCTCTTGTATAGTTTTACTTATATAAGAGTTCATAATTCTGATAAATTTGATATGGACCAGCTGACTATATAACCGATGTGTATGGAGTATCTTCAATGGTAATTTAACGTTACTCTACGCAACCATCTCCCTGAGACGACATTAGCGCGGGCCGATATCGTATCTTTGCGCTATTCCATCTATCACCGATAAGAAAAATAATCCCGGACAAACGTCATCGGGTACCACGTGGAACATGAATTAGTTTCATTATTTTAGTTTATCAGGATTAACAAATACATGTAGAAAATAATGTTAAGTCATTACTGGTCCCCGACCAGTTCTCGCCAAGTACCAATTCTCGCCACCCGATTTTAGCTGCTGCACTGTNNAGGTGGCGAGAATTGGTACTTGGCGAGAATAGGTCCTTTGCCAGTACAAGTGGCCGTATTATCGGGGAATATTTAGCTTTTCTACCCGCGAAAACATAACCTTCAAAACCCATTGGCTAGGGTAGGTTGTGTGAAACGGTTAGATATATAATCCCTCTAGTATCCAAGGAAGTACAATGTTTGTTGTCTGTTTTATATGACAATCTTAAGTTGATAAAGCACTTCCGTCTAATGTACATGTACCAATAATGTACCACGTGATACCTGAAAACGTCTGTACAGAACAAATGTATACATTAGCGAAGGGAAGACGCTGCCCCGCGCTGACGTCATATCAGCGGGAAGATTAAGCAAGGTAACTTCACTACTGGAGATACTAGTACCGCGCAAGCGTTTTAGGTTATCAAATGGTACATGAATGTTTTCCATTGTAAAGCGTTTTCAGTTTGGCAACGTATGAGAAACAGCCATATTTTTCGAATGTTGGACCGATGCCAAGCTGTGACTGACAACCATTGAACGACGCATTACTTTTCGATTAGAAATCATTCACAATAAATACATAATTTTTTCCCAAAATTTATTGTATGAATATCTAATCGTCCGAGATATGGCTTCACATTGCGTGACTTTATACAATCAAGTCATTTGCATGATGGCTGTTACAATACCCGTAGCGGCAATTTACGGACATTTATAATTTGCCGTGGAACATTTTCTTATGTGAACAAAATTTTCCCAACATATCAAAAGAACGTTCAGTTTTCCTTGACTATCGATTTGTGTCGTCAGTGCTGTACGCATTTTTGTCCGCACCAGTGTCGTCTGGTAAATAAGCAACACGCGCCAACATAATCTGTTTTACTTAACCTTAAAAGACTTGGAGCGTAGGTAAATATCTGCTGAACGAACATTTTTCATTCAGTTTTATAATAATGACATATTTTCCAAATCAGTCTTAGTCTAGTATGTTTTGCCGTATATGGAATAACATCTGTACCTACATTTTACTACACAAAATCCGAGACGATATAAAGGGAAGCGGGTAAGAGGAAAACGCAATAAATGTATGTTTAAAACGAAATAAACAATATTTCATTTATGGTTATACCGAAATAGAGATAGTAATACTCGTATATCTATACCACGGTACAAAAAGAAACGAAATATATATATGTATAGGTATACTTAATTGTCTAGAAAGATACGAAAAGCAAACTTATTCGTTTAAAATGAAATTCATAATATGAAAAATACATTCATGTGTTTAAAAAGAAATACAAACTTACATGTTCACGTATTTCTGTTGCAAATCATAAGATTAATAAACAATATCCTTCTATTGACAGGCAGAAGAGTAAAAAGAAAAATATGTTTATAGCGAGAAGCTAAACCATATGTCTATAGCGAGAAGCTTCATGTAACCATATGTCTATAGCGAGAGGCTACACCATATGTCAGAATATTACATAAGTATGCAAGTAAAATATATCAAGATCAATGTAGGGAGTATTTTCACGAGAGACCTCAACTTAGATCTACTTCATTTTTACCATATTTGATTTTCACATTTTTTGACAAAGTACGAAGTTTCTTTTCACTATTGATCACAAATTACGTTTTAAACAATCCTGTAAAGAAAATCTCTGTAAGTACACGACGCTTAAATACATCAGTACATACATGTATACTTGGCCTACCTCTATTAAGTTACTAAAATGGGTCTTTTTCGGTTTCTTTCACTGTCGTGTGTGTTTGACTCCCTTATGTATAAGCATGCCGGCGGTTTCTTTTTTATCTTTTTAAGTAACCTTTAAGTTTTTAATTAGACATTGATATTCTACCCACGTGCTCCTGCTGAATGTGTCCAAATTATAAAGATATGAACAAATCATAACCGCCAGTTGAGAGTATCACTTACTGACAATAATTTATAAAGTGATATTTTGATATTATTTTAACAAACAGGCATTAATTCACGTAGTTTATTAAACATATTCACTGACTGTTAAGGTAATCTGATCGGTATATAGAAGGTATGGCGTGACGGAGAAGCATAAACCATGTTATTACTTTCATGTTGAACTTGACAGAGCTTGATGTAAAGAAAAATCCTCATTTTATTATTCATATTATGATATTTTATTTAATGAGCTTGTAACTTTAGAGCGTCGATAAGTTGTAGAAATTTTGTCAAAAGGTGCAAACTAACAGCATTTAAATCACTAACACATACCACTGATAGCAGGATCCAGTTACTTCACATTAAGATGGACCTGTCTGACTCTTATATGACTCGCTCTGGTGTCTTAATATTGGGAAACCTATTATAGTCTTAACATGGGGACCATTGCCCTTAAAACTAACAAATCTCTCTCTCTCACTCTCTCTCTCTCTCTCTCTCTCAGTACGTAGATACTTACAGCCTGAATAGCTTTGGACATCAATTATGTCGTTTACCAAAATTCCTTGCAATAGGTCATCTTGAACCCGCCCCATTGATAGTTAATGTATATAAAGCACTCGTCTGTATTTACATATGCCCTAACTTACTTCACAATGTTAGGAGAAGAAATATTTTGGTAAAATTTAGGAGAGCAATGATAAATAAAACATCTGAATTAAAGCTAAAATGCCTAATTAAACAAAATTGTATTGTTATTGAATATGTTGAAGTAGGTCCAGGCGAGATGTATTTACTTAAGGTCGTCTGTCGAGTGGTCCCGTGTGTAAGGGTTGACACTTCTTTCTCTTATTATGGACAATAATTCTATCTTTTGTAAATGCAGAGTAAATGGTACATGGTGAGACAACACGGACATTGTCCGGAGTGTTCGTATAATCACCAACGCAGCAACAAAAGGGAGTCTCTTATATTATACTTCTGCCGCACTGGGACAACATACCGCCTCCAGTATACATTATGATAAGTTTTGGACAACACCCATATGATTGCTGGGCTGTTGTCCTCTGATTTATGACATTGTTGTAGTATATCATGCACATGTATTCAAACAAGTGTGCACAGACAGAATCTTTAATCGTTGTATAAAGTTATTTGTTAGAACATAGCCAATAGATGTAACTTTCTATTGAAAATTTGACATTGTCGTAGATGTTCAGTTTAAAGCATGATCAGACGGCCCACGTGGTAAATTAAATCTACAGTGTTCTTCTTGTAGGTGTTCCACAGATTTTTATATTTGCAGTCTTTAATACTTCTTCGATAGTTTTTCTCAAAGTTATAATATTCTTGCGACAAAAATCATTGATCCATTGAAGAATTATTTCGCAAAGCCGTCTGCTGTGACTTCATGCCCGTAAGGAAACGCATTTACCAAATTAATATGTCTATATCATTAATAATTGTGTCACTAACCCATAAAATGTCATTTAAAAACATTTTCTACTTTAATAAACAAACACAATCCGTCGTTACAACTGGCCGTGTTGGGAGTTACTTACGCCTTTTTCTTTACGGCAGATCATAGCATGTTAACAATAATATTATGGAAAGTTTCTCAGCTAATCGTATAATTTATATTAACTATCACAATCAGTCCGTATAACTTCTGCTATTCAAATGTTGATTTAACATCAAACAGAGTTACTGATCTGTGTTAGTGCGACACCAAACAGTCGACACCAGGGGCACAGAACAGACCCCCTGGAAAACAACTGAAACCATAGACATGCATGGTGTTAACATTAATGTAATGAACGGGCAAGGGTATGAAAGAGAAAGTTATCAATTAAGCCGAATTTGAATAAGTAAATATTTGTCCCATTGTATACTCATCTTATATAGATCAACAGTACTGACGCTTTACACGGTCACTTGTAAGAATTCTTATTCGTTTTTAAAAAGTCTTGGCTATGGCCAGAAGTGAAAGTAAAGGATGGCTATGAATAGGAATGTACTGCTGACGAGCACTGTATTTAAAGTTCTTAGATTCACTCTAAAATTATACTATTTCCATCCTGATCGGTTGTGTGGTATAGACATGTTCGTGTAGTTTGGTCTTCCTACGCACCTGATCCCACCTCTGGTATAGGAGTCAATGCTTGCCCCAAATTTTTTTTTGTATTCCTTATTGTAGTTTTGAGATTGTTATCGTTACCTTTCCGTCTCGAAATAAGGACAAAAACCCCTTTGATTCAGAGATGAACTCTGAGATCAAGTATTTGTTAAACACAGATTTAGACGTGGTATTATAGATTAAGGACATTTACATTATTACTCCGAACTCCTTTTTTTGGTGAATCCCTCTAGACGCAAATTCGGACGAAATAAGACAAGGAGAAGGATGTAGTATGAGTAAGAAAAAATAGAGGACAAGGACTATGACACGTGTATTGTTACCATGATCTTTCTGTGCTTACTCTGGACTAATGTGTGTAGGATTCGAACACATTTCTGGGATATAGAAACAACAGTGACAGACAGATGATTGACTTTATCCCCCTTCACACATTGGTGCTCACATGTAATAGGAACTTTTCACATTTGATAAATGCTCCGTACTTAAATCGACTTGTAGAGTTGCATCATATAAAATGATCTCATTTAACAAAGAGTATATTTTACATAGAGCTATCAGAAACGCCAGTGCTGCATGTCAAAAGCAGACTACAAACCTCATATTGCTAAAAATAAAATCAATACAAACAGAAATAAGAAGTTTTGATTTTGAAGAGTCAAAATTTAATTGCCAGAGGCATTCGTATTTAATGGAGCTCAATGAATGTTGTACAGAACAACATTTCTCAATGAAGTTTAACAATATATTTCATTCATAAAGTGTAAATCTAAGCAAATACACGTAGAAAAGCAGCGCTTATATCAATTCAGCTAATTACACAGGGTGTGGTCGACAGGAAAAAATCAAAATTAAAACTATTTCTATTCTATAATTGTGGAATTTATAAAGGACTGGAACATACGGGGAAATGGTACGGTATGTTACATGAATGGTAGGCAGGCCTCTGTTCCAATAAAAATCAATGGCGGACACAGGCCTCGTGAATGATTCTGATTAACATATGTTATTATAACTAAATAATTGTGACATAAGTAACACATTAACTTTTTAGCTGGATCTGTCAATAAGTTTTTGTTTAAATGTCACGAAGATTTGATGTAATTGTGCTATCGAGGTGAAATTTAATTCTAAGATGGTTCTTGACTGACATGCATTATAAAAGATTTGATTTTTTATCCAAATCAGTACATAATTTGGACATCTAGTTCCTCGTGGATTGACAAATGTTGATACGTCATCACTGTGTTCGATTGTCCTCTTTTGATTGCACTGGTATGTTATATCAATATTTACACAAAATACCTTATTGGATTCAATCTTATAAGGCGTTTTACTCCTGGTACAATTAAGTCAGTTTCAGATTTTACTACAAAGATCTTCACCATGGTAATAACTTAAACGCTATATTCTTTTAGGTGATTTTTTTCCTGAGGAAATATCAGTAAAATAAAATATAAATCGTAAATTTGGGGTCCAATTTTTAATCTATCGTATACATAAGCTTCCTTACCCCAATAGAAGTCCGTGTTGCTATGCTTGACTCAGTCTTTGATCATTGCATGATCCTGGTAACCGCTGTCGGTACCCTCTGATGTGTTTGATATATAAATGTTTATATATCAGTTAATTAATTTGTGATTTAGTTTTAATAATCTTGTGATATTTTCAATACTTTTCGAATAAAGATTAAGATAAGAATTGGTTTTCCGATTATTGTTATTGCTTTTATGTAAGAAGCAATGAAGTGCAAGTGATTTTGTGGCAAGTTGTACTGATTCGTGACTCTCAATCCAAAGTGACTGTCAAGTACTACATACCTCACCAAGCCTTTATAATATTGTATGATATAATAGACATGGAGTTTGTTTGTGAGGAGATGAAACAACACCGAGTTGTACGCCTTTATAACTCCAATATTTGAATATATGTACATGTAAGGATAAAACTGTAAAAACACATTTTGTACCCTTGGTAGCACCATTTGTGGGATATGACTCTAAAAGGCACACAAACGGAACGTTTGCGTTGTAAAGGGGAATTTCATGGTTTTAGCAATACATGTATATGCTTTTCTGTCGGTTTTCACATTATGAAGAAGAATCGGTTGTCCTTGGATGTTAAGTTTTCTTTTTTATAAGCAGTGCATTCATGATAAAGAGATGTGTGATAATGTCATTTTTTCTTATGCGATTTTGATAATCACTAATATTCAGGTCCCCTGTATTTGTAATGCAGGGCAAAGAAGATTCCACTAAGGTTCTATTATCAGACTTTAACGCTGTTTTGGGTATGATGAATGGGAGTTAGGAGTATTTATCTCAGAGAGAAGTATCTCCTGCTTCTATAAAAGAATCGTCGAGGGAATACGTAGACTAGTCTTTCATTAGTCTCATAATTCTCTTTGATGTCTGCCTATACCGTCGTTCATGGACAATATCATTTCCTCCTCTATCATCTTCAAGACGCTTTAAAATTTTGAGTCTAAATGACGACTTTGCTAAGCATCTTAAATCCTCTGTCTATAGCTAAGAACTTATTGGACCACACTGTCCTATCTTAGCTTTTCATGTTGAATCGCATTTGGCCTACATCAGTTGACTATTATTCAGAAAGGACTTGAGTGCACAAAATCATAAAGGGTAAAATGAACCGTTTGCCAATTATATTTGAGTGTACTAATTTAATGCAAACTTTTCGTATTTTGTGATTTAGCATGTGATGTTGAGGAATAATTTACTCATTCTCCAGACAGTGTGATAGAACGGGAAAGAAATGATAAATAAAAAATGCTGGATAACATGTTTGGTTTTTATATCTATTTTTGTACCAAATGTGTACTTATTTGTGCATCACGTTTTGATTACCTCTATGATTCGAAACAGTTTAGTATAATGGCAAGTAATTGAAAAGTAATATATTTATGAACAATTTGCTAGTAAAACGAGGCTAGAATAGCATAAATTTTTTTGACAATTAAATACTAAGTTATATGCCGTGCCGCTATGGGACAAACC
>JACSZP010024582.1:0-10311 GCA_016161895.1 Pinna nobilis
TAGAAGCCCTAGGCCTATATTAGCGTGACGCCCTATACTTTTACAGTGTTATACATGTTTAAACTGTATATCTATTTGTAACTTTTATGAAAATAGAAATACATAATTCAAATGATAATAATTTGATTTAAGGATTTGATAAATAAATGTTAATGCACAATATATAAAAACATTGGTAATTTGTCAGGTTTTTCACAGTTTGTGTTTCGTGTACACTCACTGTCACATAGTCGGATAGCCGCATAAATTAAATGAACTGTTCATTATTTGTTGAAAAGTCCATAAATTGCCATAGTTAGAGTCAGAGAACCTGCAATTATCGCCAAACTTAAACAATTAAAGCTGGCTAGATCACCAGACTTTGTGAAAACACAGGTAAATTGTCCTCTGGGAGCCTCAAAACCATATCGTAGAAAGCGATAATTTGTACATGCCGACTTCGTATAAAACAGGAAAGAAATACACAGAGTATATGGAGACTTGGCAGGGGATTTTATTTGACCTCGTAAAATGCGGTAAATCGTTAAATCCAATGTCGTAAAATGAGGAGTTTACTGTATACATGTAAATGAAAAATTAAGAATACAAAAAAATAATCAGATAAAGCAAAAACAAAACCCTAACACACTTACTGGCACCATGACCATAATATGATTTTGCAATTTCTATGTCTTATTAACATATATATCTATCTTTATACCCTCAGATGACTGTGTGATTACCAGAATGACCTTGTTGCTGACCAGGTTCTTCTACAGGATGTGGTTCTTTGGAGCAGCCTATTACTGGGGAACATGGGTATTCCTAGGAGTAAGTCTGTGTTACTGATGCTATGTAAGAAGTCCTTTGATTAATTAAAAATCAAATGAATATATATCTTACGTATGATACAGAAACTTCAGAAAAATTGACTATCAATAGATCTTTTTCATTCTATATCATCTGTTCTTCAGATGAGACAGTAATATTCAAGGTCTTGCAACACAGTAGGCCTAAATGTCGAAACATTGAAGAACCCTCAATGCTCAGTGGCTGTAACTACCAAATACTGGCCTAATTTGCAATACTCTACTGGCATTTGGTCACCAACTCCATATAAGTGAAATATTCCTAAACAAAAATAACTATAATTTGTTTTACTGTCTCTTGAAGTATTCATGTGCCTGTCACTCTTGTCTTTGATGCCTCAATTCTTCTGTATAACACTGAAGAGTTTTATGTATTGCATCTGAGCAGTGAGTGATGTAATACAGTGGAACATGTTTTAAGAGACCAACCAAGGGAAGGAGCAAAAAGGGTCACATATGACAGGTGGTCTCTTAATTCAGGAAAAAGCCATTTTGGGAGCAACTCATTTAGGTCACATAAGACAGGTTTTCCTTTAATTCAGTGGGTCACTAAGGCAAGTTAGATTGTACTATCATTTAAGGTTTCAGTTGTCTTACATAGTCTTTATGTTTATGCTGCATAGCTGATGAAGATACCTTTATTTTCAGTTCATGCTGATCGGTTTCATCATCGCTTTTGTTAAGAAGAGGAAGTCAGCCATTGATGGAGAGGTTGACAAAGATGACTTCGATGACAGTGACGATGAAATGCTGCACCCTTGAATCAATGTCAAATAGGTGCTGGGTTTGAAACTGACCTGGCTAAGCCAGAAAGTCATGGTTGGTCATAAGAAAGAAGGAGAAGTTTTTTCCAATATGTTATGACCCAGTAGGGCCTCCTACATATTAATTAACAGAATATTTGAATTTTCAAAATTTTGTTCATGTATTATTGTGATCATTGGAATTCACAAGAAGGAAATAAGAACAAAAGAAATCTGTTTTGAGAAATTTCCCATCTCTATGATAATTGTTCATTTGTTAAAGTAAAGCTTTTTATTCAGCTCAAGTTGTTTGCCTGTACATTTTTATTGTATTTTCATCTTTTTTTTTGCATAATATGTACAATTATGTACATATATCAGTAAACGGAGTTTTGAGGTTACATAATAAATGGTCTTTCTGTGTGTCTATTTATATGTGTGATTGTAATTTCTCTCACCCGGACAGAGAAATCCATATATATACCCATTCTGAGATATCTCTGTCTCGCACCCCGTGTTCTTATCTCGAACCCCTTGACGTCACTACCGGTAAGTCTTAACCTACTTTTGACGTATTTCGTCTGCTTGAATGCAGTGTTGCACCTATATATTTACTACTTGGAAATACATTATTTGAGGGTGAGAGAAAAATAATCAACCACCACTTTGTACAGGAACAGATAAATCTCACCCTCGTGTCAAAGATTTGCAACATCCACGACTCGGCAAGCCTCGTCGTGGACTGCAAATCTTTGACACTCGGGTGAGATTTCTCTGTCTCTGTACAAAGTGGTGATAGATTCTATTTGTCATACTTCTTAGAATGGTAGACAAAATACAACTGTATGACTGAAACATTGTTATGAAAGGTTCAGAGCACAACAAACAAACAAATTTCAGAGCTTTTCCATACTTGCTCTCCAAGTTTTGTACTGACAGACAATATTTGAGGCTTTTGTAAGTCACCATGGAAGTGAAAAAAGCATCAAGAGTGTGTATGTTATGTTGAAAAGAGTGTAGATTATTATTAGTGCTAAATTTTATAAGATACCGGTATGTGAGTGGAGTTGTAAGAAATGTTCATGTGATAATGATGTATGATAGCAATAGTGTTAAGTCACAATGATAATGTGTGTTTAGAATTATATAGTCAAAGTTAATTTATTTCCGTCTTAATTTAAGACAAGCTGAGTTCTTCAAACACAAGTTGATATTAGTGTAATATTTTATACAGTGGAGTTGGTCTATAACGAAGTAAAAGGGGATTGACTTTTGACTTTGTTATAGGCATCCTTTGTTTTGAGCATCAGAATTTACTATATGGTCATTCTTATTGGGGATTTTATTCCTCCTTGTTATAACACTGAATTTGCTTTAAGCCGATTCGTTATAGACCAACTCTACTATACTTACTCAAGTCAGCTGTTTAACAGATTTACAGAGATTGTGTTAGTAGCTCTTACCTACAAATGTCATGATGAATATTATTTTCTGAAAGATATGTCTCTTTCAGCTGTGCTTTATACTCTTATATAATATTGGTTAGTTTTGTCGTCAAGTAAATCAATTTTTTGTTGTTCAGTTCATGTATATGCATTGATAAGTGGAAATTTGTAGAAAGCTTTGACCAAGAATGTATGAGAAAGTACAGTTTTAGTAGTAGATGGATAATAACTAAAATATTTTGTGTATTTGAGTATGATCAGAGCTGTTATAGAGCTTGACATGACTTTCCATTTAGCAGATGTATTTTCAAAAGCTGTTCTACACGGAGAATGAGCAAAACGTACAAATCTGTAGATAGGTTTGAGCAAATTATGAATGACTTGTTTTGAATTGTTTGTTGTATGTGTAAATATAACCTCCATTTCTATATTCTTTTTTTGTCTATATTGCATTTGTACAAAAATTGATAAATTATTTGTTCTATAATTTATGGCTATGAATATGTAATAAAGTTTTAATTTCAATTGAGTTTATTTAATTACATTACACTCTAATTAAATGAAAGACGCATATCGTTTGCTCCAATGAAACTCCATTTACCTAAATACAAAGTAAGCCTTCCGTGTAGATAGGCCTTTGAATTATAAACATGAATTTGAGTCTGACCTAAAAACTAATTTATCTACTGAAAGGCCAAAGGTCAATTAATACGCCTGAAACTCAAGAAGTCAGTCTAGGCTTTAATTCAGCCTCTCACCCCTGGCAAGCGATTACTGGAGTTTGTCTGGCTTTTTGTGACACTGATTAGGCCTAATAGTTGAGTAGTGTACTTGTGAAAGGCTTCATCCAGCAAATGCATGACTATGCAACTATCCAATAAAGTGTAAAGCACAGTTCAATTATATAACTGTATGTATATCTATGATTTGGCAAGGCAGCAAGCGCAGCATGTACACAGAAGTCGACTTGTGGAAAAAACTTCAGAAGGAAGGAAGGTTATTCGAGGTAACTTTATCCATTAAAGGGAAAAGAATGACAAGTACAGATGTTAATGTTGAGCAAACAGAATGCAAATGCCAGCGTGCAATAGTTCAGAGTTGGGCGTCGGTCTGTTAATAGCAGAAGAAAATGCCTTCTTCTGACTAACTAGTTGTGACCCTCTACAGGCTGGTAATACATCAACTTGGAAACAGTTCTTGAACTAGTTATAGAAAAATGAAAAGACTTATGTATTGCCTACTCATAGAAATGTTAATTTGTTGTTTGGAAAATATCAATTCATCATATATAAATATCGTTCACATTCTGAAGAGTTTTTGGACAGCGGATTGCTCATTTATCCTCCTTTTTGATATTTATATTTGTTTAAAACGTCTTGTTATCTACGAAACTTAAAACGTATTTTAGCTCATATTTTCTCTAAATCCAAGTACATGTAATTAGAATTCTTTAACAATATACTACTAACATCAATAATACAGTCAATAACTTTGTTGACATGGAGACATTGGACATAATACCAATGTCCATACTGAATGAGGAACCTTCGTATATAGTATAGTTTATTAGCCTTTCGGCCAATCGGCATAGTAATAATTCGTAATATCCCCGTGTTGGTGTGAAATTACAATGTATGTGTATCAATTTTATGGAGACTCTCTAACAGTATTAATGATTGGCCAGATTTTGATGGTTTTAGCGTTATTAATCTGAAGTTCAAATAATAAACCCACATTGCTTTAATCCGATTAGTCTTCGACAGGTCGATGATCTAAAAGTGTTGGTTTGTATTTCTTAATTAGAAATGTCAATATATCGCCCTTTCTCTAACATTTCATCTGCGGTTTATTTTCCATCAAAGGTCAATGTTATACCTCAATGTAAACAGAGTATTTACTTATATAGCGAGTGCTTTTCCCTCATTGTCTTCAAATCTTCAAAATGTAGGTAATTTGTATATATAATCTGCCATACACCTTTGAAAAAACCAAGCTAGATACACTGTAATGTCATAAATTGTCTTTAAGATACTGTATTCAGCACTGTTTCGATTATTAGGTTTTTCAAAAAGAGAAAACTTATTACGGTATGCATTTGCCATATATATATATCGAATATTATACCTCATAAATATAACACCTTATAAAAAACGTCATTTCATTTGATATATCAAGAGACAATATTGGGTGTTCAGGGCACTTTTTTATTATCTCGCATCAAAATGCTTTAGAATTAAACAAACAACTTTTAATGCAGACGAAAACGCCGTTGAAGCTGTATGGTAGCACACCTGTTTTCAGATTATGAGCCCGGACCCGCTCGGCGGAGGCAGCTGAATGGTACATTTTCCTGTTCTTCGGATGAGACTGAAAAAGCCGAGGTCCCAAGCCTAGGCAAAATTTGAAGCATTTTTTTGACAGTTGTTGACGTCTCTGTATAAATGAAAGATTCCTGAATGGAAGGTTAAACAATAATAAATCAACAATATAATACTACTGAACATTTCGAATGATTATCAGATATGTGAAGTTAGCCAGGTTTACAAAGACATCGCTTGTTTATGAAGTTTTTTGGTTATCGTTGGCATTACATTGTATTAGATTAATATTATTCCCATATAATGATGCTATATATGTATTTCTGTTTAGTAGTTTAGAGTGTGTCTTTGAATTTAATGGATTGATAAGTTGTTAGCGTGTTCGACCTTGAATCGAAGGGTCCGGGATTCGATTCCCGCAGCGCCACTCCTGCGGTTGGCCGCTCCTGTCTTTCGGATGAGACAGTAAAAACCGAAGTCCCGTGTAACAGTAGATGTTTACACGTTAAAGAACCCTCCCTGCTCTACGGCCAGCAGTGTCGAGCATAGGCAAAATTTGTCGCCCTTCACCACACACGGTGACGTCTCCATATGAGTGAAACATTCTTGAGTAGGACGTTAAACAACAATACAACAACAATGGATTAATAAGTCAAATATTAAGCTGGATGTCAGTTCATCCCGCAAAATTAGCTGTATGATGAAATTTTATGGATAAACGTACTGTTTACCCATATGATATTAGCCTTCTTAAATCTTTAGAATATGTTTGTGTATTTGTCTTGCTTTAATAAACCAAGTTAGCTATATACAATCGAACGCAGCTATGGATATGTGGTGTTTGCCGTTAATCAGTATAACAAAGGAAATTTATTCTGTTCTACAGATAGTTTTCTATCTCTCAAAACGAAATCATTTTATTTTGCAATCATGTAAATGACTTTATTTGGGACGTATTTTCCGTAAAATGTGATGCAATTTTGTTTGAGCAATTAAGATGATCATCTCATTTGCACAATCCGAAATAATCCTTCTTTTCTATTGAAGACCTACGGAAATAAACTTTCACTAAAAGGCTGAATTCACGAAGATCGTTATAAAATGATGAATTTAGCCCTTTCTATAACCAATGTATGAGCAAATGAATTATGAAAAAAATGATAAGAAGCAGAGTTGACCAAAGTAGTTATATTTGGATATACCTATATCTCAGGTAGATATAGTGACAATGGACTAGGCCTATTGTAGAATGCACCATATAAACATTCAAAGTACATGTAAAAAGTACAAGTTGACAATGAATGATTTAAAAATATTTGAATTTTCGAAATGATATATGAAGAAAATCCTATAGGCCCTATATCCCTGACCAGCAAATTCGTCTGTTATGATCCATACGTAGTAATGTAGTAAAATACGGTAGATGTTTGCCATGTCTCAACAAACGAACAATTTATAGTTGTCCATGATATTCTATTATTATCTCCATTGAATAACCATTTAATCGGATAACCCAGATTTAAAAATATGTTTAAAACACTGCATCTTAGATTAATAGTTTTTATATAACTTTCCCAACTCTGTCACTTTCTATATAAAAAGGAATGATTGGAAATATGAATCAAATGATTAAATTACATGTATACATGTATACAGAAATGTAAATAAGGTAAGATATTTCTCAAATTGAAGACTTAACCTATGTTGTTTTTTATTTAGATTAAAACATTCAAATTAGATGAAAACTTACACTAAAGTATCTTATTATAATGTTTCACTAGTAAAACGTACTAAATTTAAAGCTTTAATAGTGTCTTAGCAAATTTGACCTCTATTCGAATTGGTAGAAGATTATATTTAGCTCAGGTAAAGAGTCAAACACATTGTCATAGTTTTTGAATTTTTTTTTACACTGAAATACTTATAATAATTACTAGCATGTCGTAAAATTTTTATCCATGCTCCTGTTATAGTCTTTGCTGTGTATATTTCACCAAGTTAATTTTAAAAGCATACATAAATTGGTATTTTGAATTTAGAGATATTATGTAAATTTGATTTTTTTACTTCAGAAATATGACATCATCATCATCTAATTCATCGTAGTTACAGGTACGTATGTACCTGCTATTTACAATTGCTTACAACATCAACATAACGCTACTACAGCAGCAAGTATTAACCTCGTTTATTTCATATTCACCACTTTGCATTAATATCGTTACTGATATGCCATGTTAATTGGAGTTCTTTGAAAATATAACTCTCAATCATATTTTCAATTCATTATTAATAAACGTTTATCTACCTTAGTTTTTAGACGTTTTATTCAAGTTTTTCAATTTACATGTATCATCAACATCAGATTTTCTGAAATGTAAATGAGGAGATATCAAGGCGTAAGTATTTCATATACTATACAATGTTCCACTGACTGGAATGTTGAATGACTTGTTCGATTGTCGTTGTCGAATCGTCTCTATCAATCTTGATGATAATTAGTCCGTCACTTATTTCATCTGAATTTGACTATGGACTCGCGGCAGGTGTGACCAGCCAGCAGAGGAAGCTTACTCTCCATGACACCTGATCCCACCTCTGGATTGTTAGACGTCCGTGTTCGTCCAATTTTCATCTACATGTATATGTAAATTGTTTCCTGATTTTTATGGCGATTAATACCTTGATGTCTGTGATTTTCATAAACTGTTTCAACTTTTCATCCGCTTGATGAATATCATGAATTAGCAGGCTCAAGATTATCATGTTCGTACTTTTTGGATTTACCGGGGGTCTTACCAAAAAAGTATGAACATGATAACTAATTATCATGATATTCAAAGTGTAGTTATATACGCATCAATAATAAAATAAAAATGAAATCATGATCTTAAGTCGATATCATTTTATTGCATAAAATATTTATTGCATCGTATAAACAATTACATCAAAAGATAACAGTTCTGTATAAATATGATATCATACAAGTTTCTTCGTTTACTATCCAGATGTCCTGATTTTTAGACGATTAGATCAGATAATTAAAATTATACAAATACCATTAGCTTACAACAACATCTAGTCATACACACATTTCAGAGTGCCGAAAATAATGCAAACTACCCTATAACAACAGGTCTCTTCCATATTTAGTCCGTCGTTTACGAGAACAACTTATGTCGTAAAATTTCATGATGTGCATTTAAAACTTATACACCTATGGTCATTTATATATCACAGTTATGCCAATGAGCAGAAGTACCCTACTCTGAAAATGTAGGTTTGGTTTGTCTCTTAAATATAGTGAGTCTTATTTCAATAAAATGTCCTCGTATCAGCACTAAACATTAGAGATCCTCATACGAAACGAAAGCGAAAACTGCTATAGGGTATCACACATTCCCCAGGTTCTAAATAGGACTGGTCCTGAACATCAACGAAGCATTTTAAGGTATGTCACCAATGTACATTTACCAACCTATTATCAAACTGGAGGACCGACCGGAAAAGCGGAAGCACCTCCGGTATATTACACTCAGAAACTTCATCGTAGTTGTCGTTGAGGTTGCCGTCATTGAAGACTTTGATGAAATTACATTCGCCTAAACATCATACTGGCAGCAACAAATAATGCTGCAAGAATCCCGTGGGCCTTGATAGACTGTGCTCCACCTGCAGAATTGAAATAAAAAGAGTACATAAACCAGTGCATTCTCCATCTTCATTTGTCTTCAAAATTATAGTTTAATTGTTAAATACAAAAAAGTATTATCTTGCTTCAAAAATGATTAAAGTCATGAACTTAAATAAATATTTGTATAGAATATCAAAGTTTTGTTTATTTAGTTTATTTTAGAAATATTTTTTGAGAAAGTATTTAGAATAAATAGTAAGAGTTAATTTCAACTTACTTAGCTGAACTGTGAGGGTGTACTCCATTGCCCGTTCTAAGTTATCATAAGCGGCCTCGCATCTGATCTGCTGGTTCTGGTAATCGGCATTGAGAGCCAAGGCCAAAGTACTCACAGCATCACCATAACCTAAAAAACGACATTGAAACCTTTTAAAAAAAGATACAGTGTTACATATATACGATATTCTTCATTTATAAATACTTATTATATAAAGAATTAAAGCTTACACAATGGTGATCTACATTTCTTTATGCATTTATGTAATATATATTACTTCCCAATTATAGAAGAACCAAGGGATATTCGAAAATCCAGTCCTGATACAATGTACATGTAAATATGAACGGTTGGGAAAAATAACGGTCCCAATGTGGAAAAGGTGCAAATCCCTAGTGTGATCGGACCAGGTGTCACTAGGATATCATAACAATTGTGAACATTATTGTCTAAGTTAGCAATCGTATTCCTGAATATAAATCATATCATACCTGAGCTCCTGACATTCTCTGTGTAGTAGTAGGCATTGTTGGTCAGTTCTATGAAGTTTGAGCCTGTACCTCTGAACCATTTCAGATTTGTGGGTGGTGGGTATCCATAAGTGGCTCTGCAAGTAACATTTACAGTCGAACCACTTCTAGGCGAGGTCTCCCAGTAAACAGACACATTATTTGGTAAAACTAAAAAGTGAAAAGTTAAGAAAATTAGAATACACACAATATAGATTTTAAGTAAACATGTAGATTATTCTGAAGCACAATAAAAGATGATGAATAATAATGAATTTGATTGAATGTTGTTCCTAGAGCAAATGAAATCAGAATACACATGTTTTTGATTAAGAAAAAGTCTATAGTAAAATATATACCCAATGTATCAAAATCGAAATGTTGATGATAAGCAAATGGTTATGAAACACTACTTACTGACTGGTGTGAAGGACACATCAACAGTTGTGGCTCCAATAGCACATTGATACAATCCGGCGTCAGTAGTAGCTACATTAAGGATGGTCAAGTTATAAGTTCCAGCTAAAGCATACTTGG
>JACSZP010024583.1:0-12662 GCA_016161895.1 Pinna nobilis
ATATATATATGTATATCCTACGATATTGATATCCGTGTATGCCCTCTTTGTATTGCTTACAAATGTATAAACACATAAATGTATACAAAAACATTATTTGATTAATTATGTTTTATCACGACATGAAAGTAAACAAGTCTTCTTAGAAAACTTGCGTCGTTAGATTGCCACTCAACTGCGCACTATTGTAAAAAAAAAATTCTCATTAGGCTATATAAGGTAATATTTTAACAATGTAAAAATGATAGCTGACTATGTATTGATATGCCGTATATAAAGCTTCTTAAACAGAAAAAAAAGATTAAAAGAACTCAACAATTGACATGTGCGCCTACACTGTAGAGGATATATACGTAATAAGCACATGTAGGCTGAGGGGTAACAAAACAACAAAGCTAAAGTTAAGTGAGCAATTAAATACAAACACTCGGCAAAAAAAAGTACAAGGCTAAAGTGAAGAAAATTGCGAAATATTAAAAATGGAAAGTCGGCTTTATTACGCATTTCAGAATATTACACGATTTAGAAATACATACTTATAAATTTGATTGTTTGCGTATTTTGTCTTGCAAATTATCTAGCAAAAAAGGGGGACAGAAGATAATAAGGCGGCATTCAAAATTCATAAATCCACGGCGGACAACACCATGTCCATAACAAAAACAGTGCTCCACACAACACTTAAAACTATAAATAAAGTAACACGAATCCCACTAAAACTGGAAGTGAGAACAGATGTTCCGGAAGGATTAAATTGAAATACTAAATCATACTAAGGAATACAGTGCTTGTGAACCGTTCATGCATGTATCATGGTACAGACAACCTACCTTTTGTTTAGGTAACTAGAAATCTAGAAACGACAAAGTCCGGTCCTGATTTAGAAATGAGACGTTTTTTTTCATATTATATTTGCGATTTTTAGGCCAGTAGACTATATAACGATTTCTATAACTCACACAAGAAACAAAGAGCTACGTTGCTTTTAAAATGGCTATGGCGATGAATCGACTATCTGTGATAAAATGTTATGACAAATGGATACTCAAATCTAATTATCTATTCAATCATGAGTTGCTAATTAAAGGTTAGTTTGATATTAAGCAATTCTATGGAAAATCCAGAGAGAGAGAGAGAGAGAGAGAGAGAGAGAGAGAGAGTTTAACTGTAATCTCCCGGCCCATTGGAAGAAGAGGTCAAAACCGAGTGACACATTTAACCTAAAGTAAAAGTACAATTTGCAGATTGAGGTGATAACCCGGCTGCACTGTTTACACCGTCACTGTTTATCTCTATACACCCATGATAAACGATCCATATTTCGACTTTATGGTCCGACTGATTAGTATGCAAATGATGAAAAGTGAAAGTTCATTGTTAGCACTTTTAATTTCAACCAAAACATTCCATTATTGGTAATTCGTAGAGGGTTTGTAGTCTGAACGTTCAAGAGTACAGTAAACCTCTTGTTTCGATTAAACCATTTCAAATGAAAAGAAGAATATCAATTCAACATCCATAGCTATTTTTTCCAGCCGTAGTTAGCTGGTTGGTTGTATTGTTCTCACTCAAGAATTGTAACTTATATGGAGACGTCACCATATGTCGGTATTATATATGTACAAATTAACCGAAATACATTTTAAAATTCACTGATCTACGTTTAAGTGAATTCATAAGAAGTTTTGATAAGTTATATAAGATCTATTATTTATTTTTTCAAACTTTTTCGGATTTCTGAAAAAGAAACACGGCACACCATTATTGTTGTTACGTGTATTCTGTTATAACTGGTTTTGTTGTTCTTCTTTAATGTCTCTGCTGTTGTTTCTCCCGGCGTTGTTGTTGCTTTCCTTGTTTTTGCTTCTGCTATTATTTGTCTTTAGTTGTCGAGGTTGCTTATTCTTTCTTTCGTTGTTTTAATATTCTATTCAATAACGTCACGTCCATTGATATGATGAGCTGACTAATCACGTGATTAAACTTTAGCCCAATTTATCTTTGCTCCGATGTACAGTGTCCCGGTTTTCTCGATCTGACTCTGTGTGTTTATTTCCAGACATTACCCAAATAAAAATTCCAAAATCCTTATCAGGGAAGATAAACGTGATAAAGGTACTATAAACATGATACAAAGTCATTGCGGCTTCGCTCTTATTTGAGAATTTTTTTTCTATTGCATTCTATTTGAAAGACCTGTAAAAGTTTTCGTGCCGCTAGACAGCGTATCCCATCTGCGCAATGCCTGTGTTTTTCCCTGTGAATTCGATGACAGTAAAATCCGCGGTCACGTGTCAAGGTCAATCTTGGCATATTAAATACCCTTCACTTTATTATGTCATTGACATACAAGTAGGTCAAACTCTGTAGCATTCATCGCCATGGTACCGTGAATAGTAGTACGTAACAGAGATAACATTTAAAGAGGATTCAGCTAAACTAAAGAAAAAAAGCACGTTTGAATCATTTGTTCATGCCACTGTTGGTTCAATACATAGAGACGCTTTATTCGTATTTACCATTCATTTCCATTTATTCCTGTGAGAAACGTACAAATTTTACCCTTTCCATTGACATGTACCATTGAAGCAATACATCTGAGGCAAAATTACCTAGCGAACCTAGAAACAGGCCATTTAGGCTCGAGTTTTTAATACCTCATGTTGACTAATTTCACTGTTATCATGTTCGTTTTTTTAATCTATTTGGGTTGAACGTTGCAGATTTAATCAGATATCATATTGCCTATCATACTGCTTCATATCAAATCAGCATGTCTCTGGTATCACGAATACATAAAAGTGTAAAACTTATCAAGGCATTACATACTGTTGTTATTGTTGCATGGTATCGTTTAACGTCCCACTCATATGAACGAATACTGGTAATGCGCTTCAAATCGCTCACGCTCATAACTTCCATCCTCCGAGGAGTGGGGGATCATCAACGTGTCGACACATACTGCGCCTCGGCACTGGTTTCCATCGGTTTCCTCCGGGAGGACCAGAAAAGCCAGCCGCCTCCATCGGGGTCCAAACTCAGGATCTTCTGTCTTCGTTCTGTCTAACGAGAGTAACATTGGCTCTCTATATAATATACATGTATACAAAACAAGCTACAAAATGTGCAACAAAAGTGTGGAAAACCGACTGATAAACTCGTTTGATACCGAACTGAAAGAAATTCGTAGCTTTGCAATGAAGCCCAGAAAAACAAAACGAATTTAAGGTACACATTAGATACTGTGTCTGTTACCTGGTTTCAATATTTGACTCATTTTATAAACGAACAATTTATGGACAATGTTTCTTCAGAAGATGATAACATGATCTCCACAAGAAAGTAATCTTGCTATACAGGTTCCTTTTCTTTAAGGTTTAGCTATTTATAAGTCTGGCATTCCCTTGTTGTAATACTGACAATAAGATTTTGAACATAGAGTGGAATATAGAATGTCTCGCATTATATATAAAAAGATATTTGAAGATACCAAGAGTGTCATTCAAAATTCAAAAATAAAAAAACAGACAAAACTATGGCCAAAACTAAAGTGGCCAACATCATAAGCAGTAATCCACATGACAACATATGTGGAATTAAAATACATTAAAACGAACCCTACTCAAAATCCGGGGCGAATTCAGGTGCCCCGGAAAGGTAAGCAACTCCTGCCCCACTCGCGGCACCCGTCATGTCACTAATGTTTCAAATCCAGGAATAAATCTCACCAGTGATGGTCGTTAACGAGAAAAAGGGCGTTACATTTCGTTTGATATTATGAGAGACATACACAGATAGCTATGTGTAAGGGTTCTAATTTTAGCAGTGACGAATGTTCTTGTTTGGTGATGGGGATGTAATGATATTTTCTTATCGAGGTGTCATCTTGTCGATTTTTCTATTAAATCTCATTGACATTAGCACATTTAACCTACTGAATTTGACTTTGATAAATTTTATACATTTGGGAAGGAATAACAAGCAGTGAACAAGATGATCGTGATTTTGTGGTTATTAGCATTTTTAAAAATATCTACAGCAAAGGACATTTAAAAAGAATCTGCGTTGCTTCACGTCAGTGCCCGACATTAACTTAAAAACACCATTCTTACTCGTAATCAGAATTCCTACAGTCTGATAGATACAAAAGCACTTTTTGCTTATTTCAAGATTTGAACTTGGCACCATCATATATAAAGGTTGCAACAGTCGGTTTGTATTTCAGATTGCTGTACATTTGAGGAGAGGATGGTCTGAAGTGTATATACCACTCTTAATCGGGGCGCATAGATGAGAAGACATAGAATACATGAGGACTGAGAAAATGTGTAATTTAGTTATAGTAGTATGTATCGTCGATGACAGGCAGTATAAAATACTTAACCAAGGGTTCCGCAAGTCATCTCTTCGAAAGTTTTAAGGTCGCCACCATGACTTGGCTGACCGTTATAAAATATCGATTTTACGGATTATCGGATTCGATATATAGGTGACAGAACGTGTGCCACGCGTGGAGCAGGAGAAGCTTATCCTTCCGGAGCACCTGAACTCTCTCCCGATTTATAGTGGGGTTCGTTTTATTATATTTTAGTTATAAGTGTAACTGTGTGTATTGCAGTTTGTTATGTTGTCTCTTTTTGTTTTGACCACGGTATTGTATGTCGTTGAATTTTTTAATTTTGAATGCCCCTTAGTACCTTCTACACTCCCCTCTCCCCTTTTATAGAGTTCACAATAGTTCTGTAAAGATATCAAAATTTTGGATACGAAGCACTGAATAAATGAATACCAAAACTACCACATTTTCAAGATTTTATGTGTAGTTTCAATTGATGTTTTCATTTGAATAATTACAGTTGCTTTAGTTGAGTTTGCCATGTTATACATAGGTTAATTCCAGGATGAATCAAAATTGTGATAGAGTCATTTCTTCATTCGACGTCAACTTAACATGGCATAAATTTGAACTAGTGCCTGATAAATTCTTAAAAATACCGGTAAAGAAATTTACTCATATTTCAAGGTCCAATGATGCGATAACTACTGATATTTTCTTCTGAATATTATAACTCAATTGATCAACTGTTGTTATTCGACTTTCAGTTACTACAGAATAATATCGCTAAAAGAATTGACAATTTACAGATTTCAAATTGATGAAAATTTTGAAAGTACAGTTTACATGTATATCATTCTGATAAAATGGTAATTGATGTCAATAATTGCAACATAGATATTTTATTTCACACCTACATGGTAAACGCGCATCGCCGAAAAAGATGATTAGGTTTTGATAACAAACTTGATAAAAGTAATCGTATTATAGGTTATATCTACATTTCCACGGCGGCTAATTAAGTGAAATGGGATATCAGATATATTCAAATGTGTGCGGCACCAGTTATAACAAATTTGTAAAATCAGATACCACAAAGTTCTCTCTCTCTCATATTATATATGTTTACGAATTGCTGGCTAAACTGACAGTCCCTCACACAGGTAAGTAAGTAAATACAGAAGATGTTTGTCCCGTAGTGAACATCGACGAAGTGATCATTTGAGTCGGTTAATTTTGTTTTTCAGTTTATTTTGCGGTGATGCTGGGTGACAGGTTTTGTTATCGTATGAGGGGATCATATGTCCGCTTATTTTTTCTGACCGTGTTATATTACCATTATGGCATGGGATGGCCTATATATTAGTCTATGACATTGCCAATGGTACGCAATGTGGCTGACGTCTCGAAATGACAAAACAAGCCCGTGTTACAGATAGGTCTGTGATAGTGTGAAATCAGAAACTGAGAGAGTAAATATCCTACGGTCCAAAACATCCACAAAATGATAAAAGCTCCCAACAGTTTAATAAAGTAAAAATGAGAAATTATGCTTAAAATCTCAAGATTGATGCCACGTCCTTCACTATGACATGAATCGTTCTCTGGTAGTTACGATATACTTGTACATATATAGTTTATTATGCTGAATCAAGAGAGGCGTTGTAACTCCATGGTTAGAGTATTCGCCCTCTGTTCGTGAGGTCGCGGGTTCGAGCCTGCCAACGATAGTAGTTATAGCTTTACCTGTCCTTTGGATGAGAGAGTAAAAACTGAGGTGCTTTGTCACAGTAGCTGTCGAAACGTTAAAGAATCCTCACTGCCAAATGCCTGTAACTGCTGACCACGGGCCATATTTGTGGCCCTTCACCGGCATATGTTGACGTTTCCATATAAGTGAAAGATTCTTGAGTGGGACATTAAACAATATTGTAACATTTTGCATCAAACACACCACTTCCATATGCCACTTACCAAGTGGTACCAAAGGAGACGTGATTTTCCAAGCAAAGGTCTATTCATAGAAGTGTTCACACAAAGTTTAAAAGGTTTTCACAATTTGCTGGTTATATTAACTCAGAAAAATAATTTAGACCGATGAAAATAACGAGGCGACCTTTACACGGTCATGAATCGTACTTTGGACTGAGACCATATTATGTAAGTCTGAGAATTTTCTCAAAAAGTCAATTCTCAGACTTAAGTATCCCCGGTGACCTGTTTCATTGAGGGACCTAAATCGGTGAACCTGAATGATTCCCCGTATCACGAGCAAACCGGACACCAGAAAACAACATTATTTCTAGTGCAGCAAAAGGAAGCATCGAAGGAGCTGTACAACGATATTTTTAGGAAAATGAGAGTGAAGAAGATGAGCTTTATTAGTTGATTGATTTTTGCACTCTTATCCTTACATTCACCAAAACCGGTAACTCCATGCTAAATTCTTAAGTGCAAGGTTCTGGTATCTATTGATTTGGCTAACTCTTCATAAATAAGAGTTTTATGATTCTGTATGTATCAAATGCACAACACATAGTATTTGTGCTTACTGGATAAACACTGGGAATTAGATTTCCGATATGACGAAGGTAGCCCATACAGTATGTTATGATATCATGAGCTGTTTCAAAATGTCTGCAAGAGCCCCCGTGGCTCTGGGGTTAGCCTGTTTGCCTTCGAATCCGAGCGGCGGGGGGGGGGGGGGGGGGGGGGGNNGGGGTCGGTTTTTTTCCTGTGCTTCGGATGAGATAAAGAAACCGAGGTCCCGTGTCACAGTAGGTGTAGATTTGTTAAAGAATCCGCACTCGAATATCCATCATTCGGTTACATCTCCATATGAGTGAATGACTCTTGTGTAGGACATTAAACAACTACACAATGACAACAGCAACGTATGTATCGTGACAACCGGTTAGGAGCCTTGGAATTGTCACTTTATGTATTTCTGTATGCTAAGACAAATTTTATTTCAAAAACAAGCGGACATAGGTCAACAATGGTATTGTCGTAAAACTAAAAATACAGCAAAAGTATGCATGATCATGAGCTTGTGGTCAGATGAGGGTCATTACATCGTTCTCTGTGGTATTGTTGTTTGACGTCAGTTGACCAAGCCTCGGTCTGTGGGATTTCATCAATAAATATAAGCTAGGCATTCATGGTAATCCGTTTTATTTGATTGACATTACAAAAATATTCAAATGCCACAAAATCGACCATATTTTACACATTAGCTAAGGATCGTAGCAGAGTATATAATACATTCAAGAACTACTGGTTATACTATAGTCTGTGCATACCTCTGATTAGCGGCTTAAACAACGGGCAATATTTTAAATACTGTATTATTTGCTAACTATTCAATATTTTATGAAATGTGACCACACAGCTACTAGAGGCCATGAAAGTTATTGAAAGTTAGCAAATTATATAAACACACTCACAAATTTAGACATTTACTATATAGTTGATGTATGATGTATGATGTACTGCCTTTTATACTAGTATGTGTTTATATAAATACGTTTATTAAGAATCATAATACAGTAACACGCATACCATGCGAAACATCCTAAACAAGCTATACATCCATACTCAAGAACTGCATGAAACTATACATCCATACAAAAAAACTATATGAAGCTATACATCCATACAAAAAACTACACGAAGCTATACATCCATACAAAAGAAATAAATGGACCCATACAAAAATTTGCATGACATGTCAGACCATTAACAAACATGCATATAGTTTGCGTCTTACATTGCAGTCAAACCATGGGTGTTTTGCCAAATTTTCAGTGCTTTATAAAAAGTAATCACATGACGACAATTCAACACAAAAAATGCGGCAAATCATAATTAGTTTTTTTTTAACAGAAAAAGCAATTTAATTAATGCGTTTTATTTAAAGTAACTGTGACTTTTACTGTAGCCCATAAATATATTTTTTCTGGGTATTTTATTGTTTGGCTTAAAAAAAAAACGGCACATAAGTCAAACTCGCACAATTTACCTCTGCTAGAATTTTCTAATCAGAATGCATATGCGTTCGCCATGATGTAAGTCCTCAACGTCACGAAATATAAATAGCCAAATGGCTCAGTATGCTTCGATTTCAGTATGCTTATAATTCTGCTTATGTTGTCTTTACTTCTTTTATCATCACATATTAATCGATATTTCTTTTAACAGTATATCTAATGCATTAAGCCGAATCCCGACAATTGACACTTAATAGGTTTCAATCCTTTACCCACGGTAGCTTACAACATCAAATGATTCTTTGAGTGGTCGAACTTAACCAGGAAGAGATTTTGCAGATAATTTTACAGCTTAGTACGAATATCCTGTCCATAAATAAATGTAGCTGTTACTATATTCAGAGGCCTATATGTTCTAATATGGGCCGTGTAGGCTAATTTTTATCACTCCATTGACAATTTGAAAAAAAAAAACCTTTAAAAAGATGACGAGTTTCAAGGGAAATAACTCTGAAACATAAAAGCCATAAAGACACTGGATGTATCCAGTAAACTTTGTCAATTTGCGTTTTTTTTATGTTAATTCTTTTTCTGTGAAGGATATAATTCGTATAACATTGCATTCGGCAAGGAACGACCTCCGATCTTTCATATAATCAACAAAATGGTTTAAAAGTCCGATGCTCTGTCCACTCGGGCAAAGATGCTCCTACAGAAATGTATGGAAAACGGCAATTACTACATTGAAATAGTATGAGTGAAATGTGCAATTGTTCACGTGCTAAGCCTTCAGATTAAAATGCAATAATTGATGTCTTATCAATTTATCCTGATATCATAAACAAGTATTTCTAGATGATGTTATAATCAAATGTAAACTGTCTGCACAATGCCAAATCCGCCCAAAAAAGGAAATGCACTGCACGTCGTATGCATGTGAATCATAGGTCTAAATTGCACAATATTTTTTATAGTCATGGCGTCTCGTGAATAAGTAGGTTAATATCCCCCAATTCTGGATTGGGTCAACATTCGCCGAGCTTCTTCACGCATCCATTTGATGGTGTAGTACCTCTCCAGAGAATCATCAATGCGGAGAGCACTTATATATCTAATAATACGGACTGGTCAAGTATGAATGAATCTGCTCATTAATTGTTTGTAAACACCGTAAAAATTATTCTACTCTAATTACGACTCTTTGCGGTAGCTAAACCGGAAGACGGCTCTAAGAGGAGAAAGAGGTCGCCGGAAGTGGCGGTTTAAGTTGAAGTCTGTTAGGATCAGCCAGATCTTTATCATCTTTTATTCAGTGTTAGAATGCGATGTCACCAAAACACTGAAACATGAACAGCAAATTTTGTTTTTACTCATTGCGTCACGTGTTTTATGAATGATTATACTTAGACAAAGGTATTTCAAAATAGTTCAAGAGCAGCTTTGCCTACATGCTCTGCTTCAATGTTTTATTATGTGCACATGAGGCAAATTTAAAAGAACAGTTTGTGATAAGTCGGTATGAATTCAAAGGGAAATCTGATGACATGTTGCCATGGCGAAATACTCCAAAGCCACCCCACAATTATAAGAGGTTTGTGTTCCTCATGCTCACGCCTTGTAATTTGTATTCGTGTCCGAAGTGCCCATGGCATATACATAGTAATGGAGGAGGAAAATTAAATAAGTTTTAAGTTAATAGCATCTGTTTCATAAACGCAAGGGTAGTACTGATACTGTCCCATAAATCATAAGTCAAAGATTGAAATATAATGTATGGTATGCTATGGTATTGTTGTTTAACGTCCCACTCAAGAATATTTCACTCATATGGAGTCAAATTTTGCCTATGCTCGGCACTGCTTGTCGTAGAGCAGAGAGGGTTCTTTAACGCGCCAACACCTACTGTGACACGGAAACGGTTTTTACTGTGAAATATAATGTAAAATTAAATGTACGACTACATAATATTTCTAGAATTCATATGCCAAGACACTGGAATCTTCAACGCAAGTACATGTATCATTAAGACAAATTAATGGATTAAAAGAAATTATAACCTTGGTATTAACGTAATGTTGGTCATTGACCATATTCTGATATTAAAATATGATTTTCTTTTCATACGAGATATTTGGCATTCATTTCATTACCACATGCCAAATGAAATTACATATAGATACCGAGTTATTGGTCGTATGATTATGAGGACACACTTCCGATGGATGCAGGACAAAACAAGAGGTGAGATCAGGTGCACTCATCCCTTGTCATCTCGGCCACTACCCCTCCCACTAAAGTTATCCCTCCCACTAATGTTATCCCTCCCACTAAAGTCCATGATTTAACTCAAATGAAACAAGTGCGTGTCGAGTCCCTGTTGCATCAGTATAAGGGCGATTCAATAGCCGCTATCATTAAAGTTGTTTGTTAGTTGCATTGTTGTTTAACGTCCCACTCAAATTTTTTTCACTTTTATGGAGACGTCACCGTGTGCCGGTGAATGGCGACAAATTTTGCCTATGTTCAGCACTTATGGACGTGGAGCAGAGAGGGTTTTTTTTCCTTATGTGCCAACACCTTCTGTAACACGGGACCATTCATCCGAAATACTGACGGCCAACCGTGCTGTAGCTTGGGCTCAAACCCCAGACCTCTCGATTCGAAGTCAAACACGCTATCCACTACGCCACAGTGCCCCAATCATTTAGAGTGACTAATATTTCATCGAATGAAACATAGTAATTGAAAGAAAAGTCATGATACAGACTGTTGCGGGATCGTGATTTCTGATAGCCATGTTAAACGTTATACGTGTACATGTAGTAGGCAGTTTTCCTCTGTATATAAAATTTTCATACGCCATGGCATGTCGGATCAAATGTGGTATACAGGCCTACATATAAACCCTATATAAAGATGAAAAACGGATATTACTGCTAAAATACGAAAAAATGACTGGAAAGTTGAAGCCATAAGGTTTGTCGCACAGCTTGGTAGTAAGTTTCATTTTACAACCAGTGACAAGGAACTGTTCCAGTAAGAACCATAAGCACTTGATTCTATGATATTATATAATATTAGTACCTCATGGGGTTCGTTTAATTTTCGGTAAGGTGGAACAGACTGAAAATCCATGGTCTTAAATTGAATGTGAGGTGTCCGTGTAAAATAGGTAGGGATTCACTGTACCTAAACCAAAATTAGATACATACAATGTAGTATATGGTAAAAATAGCTCACAATTATTAGCATTTGTGCAGTTATTAAAAATTGACGAAGTATGCTGAATCATTAAGCTTCTGATTACGACTATAAAAGGGAGAATAATATATTGGACATGGGCTGCTAATTTGTTTAGTTTGATGTCTGCCGTCACACATGACCTGCAGACATAGCGATCAATAACCGAGAAATAACACCTTAGGTTTTATGTCAATTTCACATAAATATTTCTGAAGTTTAAAAGTGACGTAGATTAACAATATCTTAGACCTGAGTCCTCTCTCTCTCTCTCTCTCTCTCTCTCTCTCTCTCTCTCTCTCACGTTTGTCGTCCTTTTTCAGTTTCTCCTTACAGAAGGAGAAAACGAAAACAGACCAAGACTAATAAAATGAGATACATGACAAATTGATGTTTGACTTTTATGACATAGGGTAGCTATTTCAGTATAGTTTCATTCGGTTTATTTTTCTGTTCTTAGCATTCCTAGATTTAGTATTATTAGTGTAGCGTGTTGTGTTTCTGTCCCATCACGTGTTTGAAATATTGAAAGATATTTTGATATTTATTATGAAAACATTAATTATATACATATTGCATACTTAAACACTTCTCACCAATGTAGATGTGTCATCTCTTTTATAAGTCAGTACTTGAATAGGATATTATTTTATGCAATATCATCCTATGTATCTTTTCTGCATACAGTACATGTACATGTAAAACTCAACATAAGAATTCCTACAGCAAACTAAAGAAATATCTGACTTCAAGATTCGAATTGCAGTTGCCATAAATTTACACCGATTCAGCTTTGCAATTCAAATTAATGTTGCTGATTTACATATGTGGGGAAATCAAAAGTAAATTGTTGTTATTTTCTAGTCTTGTGCGTCTTTCCCGACATTATTTTTGTTTTATTGTAGATGTATCAATTTGATACATGAACTGGTTAATTTTAGTCCGTATTATGGCCATTATTCTATGCATATACTAGTATTTTGGCAAATGCTCGGCACTAAGGGTCATTAGGTAGCTGGGAATATTTATCATGCCGACATCTACTATGACAAAGGGGGGCCTCCGTGGCCGAGTGGTTAGCGTGTTCGACTGCGAAT
>JACSZP010024588.1:5861-18814 GCA_016161895.1 Pinna nobilis
TCATATGCACTGAAGTGGTAGATCCATTTATCCTCTCACCTCTAATCAATACTGGTTGGAGTCACACTAGAACCTTGACAGATTTTGTGAGAAAAATGTGTTGGTTTACTGCATGCACACATAAACACAGACTCTGAGTTTTTAACAAAAGCTCCTTATTTTGTTGGGTTTTTTTTTGTAGCTGTGGAAACTGGTAACACATTTCCTATTGTAAAGTGATATGTGCTTTAAAATATGAACGTTTGAAAGCTTGCTATGTACTTTCTCAATGTGATAGTCTGTCATTTTAAGATCCAGTAGAGTCTGTTTATAACGAATCGGCTTATACAAATTCAGTGCTGTAAAGAAGAGGAATAAAATCCCCGAAAAGAATGGCTATTTATCTATTTATGTAGTAAATTCTGATACTTATAACAAAGGATGCCTATAACGGAGTCAAAAGTCAACCCTGTTTGACTTCGTTGTAGTCCAACTCCACTGTACACATACCGGTATATTTCTTAGTATGTTTTCTACTGCTATTTTCTATCTATGATGATAACAACTATAAATGAAATGAAATGAAAGTACAAGAAATATTGAACCTCTGTAGTATGGTCGGCCATGACAGAAAGTAGCCTGATTAGTGTGGTCGTCTTCTAAGAAAGGCAGATGTAGCCTAGAGATGGTGATAAACTGATTGAATGTTAATGGAATTAATGTGGTGTAATCTCCTGAATGGGGTAAGTGTTGCCTGGATTGGAATATTTATAAACATACTAAATGTTGACGGTCTTTTAGACAAGATGGTCTTTTAAATATAAAAGATTTTCTCTTCCAAATATTAAGTATTACAGGCTTTATCTTCCAACAATATCTGTATAATATGTTTCCTAAATTTGTTATGAAAAAGACTTATCAGGAAATTGGAAGTGACATGAAATAGGTACTATGCAAGTGTATTACGTTCCACTTTCTATGGGTTGTTATACATTAACACACCATTTAGAATCTAAGTGAATCTTCTATCGTACAAGCAATGTAGCATGTGTGTCTTGAGAAACCAGCTCACGTAGAAATTTGAAATTGATTTGAGAAGGTCATACTTCAACTATTTGGATAATCATTAATCATTATATTACTAAAATTTCCTTTTTCTTTGTTTTATTTTTTTTATCATTTTCTTTATTGCAATCTACCGTAATTATATTTCTGTCTTCCGTGTGTTTCTCTATTGTGTTAAATAACGTAGGGAAAAAGGAACATAAGTTTGAAACATTATAACATAAAGAACTCTGTGGAATGTACAGTGACTTCCTTAGGGACACAAGAAAACTGGACCCAGTTGCACAAAAGTTTAACTGGTAGTTAAATTTAAATGAACTTACCCATGGTTAAAATTGTGGTTACTCCAAATCAAAATTTTTATTAGTTAACCCGTAATTAACTAAGAAAACAATTCTACAATTGCGTTAAACCATAAAGCTAGCTTACTACAAGCTAAAATTTTAACTTATAGTTAGTGGCTAACTGCAAGTTAATTTAACAACCCGTTGTGCAACTGGGTCCTGGTCATTATAGGGAGGTGTTCATTATATAGCGGTAGATGTACACAAATAGTTCCACTTGGGGACAGGGAAATACAGTCTTTTTTACCAGGTGGTCTTTACATACAGGTGGCCGCTAAAGCAGGCTTAACTGTAATTGAGTTTCTTCCTTCTTTTTGTCCCTTTGTTGTGTGAATACAAAAAACCGAAGACAAGTTTGATTTGTTATAATATAAAGAGCGGTGTGTTGAATGTACTTCATGTTAAGACTGTACGTTTTTTATCAAGACAAGTGTGAACTATAATTTTGTTCCATGAGATTTAGAATATGTACATTGTTGATCAAGTGTGTACTCTAATTTTGTTCCATAATTTATTCTTCAGTGCAGCTTGGTTATTTTTTGTGTTTTTTTTATGGTAACTCGTTGAGGTATTAAAATACTTTTAAAAATAGATCTGTTTATGTTTTGAAATAATTACTCCGAGTTATTTTAAGCAAGTCTACAGTCTTCATGAGTAACAGAAAAGACGAAGCTGTATTGACCCGTCTTCGAATTTGACACATAAAGTTACCACATGCTTACCTATTATTGGGAGAGGATCCACCGGAATGTATCCCGTGTGNNTTTAGATTTTAAACATGTGAGAGAAACTTTTTTTTACTGAAAATGATTTTAATTGCTTATTTGAAAATGTCGCTGGCGACGTTATTTTAGCCTTTTCAAAAGAGATGAACCTTTATGGTAAAATCTGAAATATTTTTAAAAAGTTTCAATTCATTTTGTATTTTATCAAGTGAGCATTTTTCATTTTAAGTATGTTCAATTATACTAAATGTTTCACGTTGACTTATTAAATCAATATTAAAGTAAACCACCATGATATGACTGAAAGATTGTCGAAAGTGGCGTTAAACCACATTAACTAACTAGCCACTTTTTCCAGAGGTCAAAGTTCGTTCCATTTTATTCGCTTAAATTTTTCATTATCTCAAAGAAGAATGTCTAGTCGGCATATGTCATTTTGTGTAGCATATCAGCATTACTGAACTTTTACCGATAATATAATAAAAAATCTAAGTTCTAAAAACGATTCACCTGATGAACATGTATGACTACATCAGGCAGGAACGGCCAACTGCAGCTTGGCTCGGGTTCAAATCTACGCCCTCATGATCAGAAAGAGAGCGCGCTATGCACTAGGCCATTGCGACCCCTGACTCGTATGTCGATGCTGGTCTTCTTATCTTGGCCCATGCTTGGAATAGTGGGACATTGAGTCTTAAGGTATATTAATATGCCGGCACCTAATGTCTGATCCGAAAAACAGGGGAAATAAGCCACACCCCGCTGAGATCAAATCAATTATCGGGTCAGCCCGTTCCTTCGTGAAGAGAAAGCGATCAGTTTCGTACGTGGCAACACACAATCTTCCAAATATATATTTTTTCATAAATGTATTTGAAAATCAAAATGCAAAGTAAAAAATGTAAAATCACAACATCATACAAATTTTGACAAGAAATTCATACGTGGTACATAACACGTTTTTTATTTACTTTGATTGTCTTCTCCTTTTTTCATTTGTTGTTGTTGTTGTTGTTTTTACTTTACAACATGCACAATCTTGTGAGACGATGATTATTTTTTAATTCTTCTAAATTTCATGATGAGACAGACCACAATCGCTACTATTATTAATGCCGTAATGCCGGACGCAGCACCTACTATGACCCATGTCTTCGTTGATGTCCATGGCTTTGCTGAAACAGAAGTACGCTAGTTTAGAAAACGACGGCGATGGAAAAGAAAGCATCGGATCAGAAGTGCGGGACAAACACCAAATTTTCATGAAAGTATGTCTTACCCGGTTTTAGTTTGTTTTCAATTGCCCTTTGATTATGCTAGAAAGACAGATTTTACGAATTCAGCAAATAAAAGGTCAATGACGGAGAGTAGACGGCGACATGGAAAACATCCAGAAAAAGTTGAAAAATGTTGAAACGTTATCAGGATTTATTTATTGATATATTGAGGGTTTCATTTTTCAAGCCCTGTTTAACTATGTAGGCCTAGATATCTTAACTCTCAGGTGAATGCTGTCACTATCACGTTACATTTAATATCAAACTTTTTCATTAACTTCACATACATACATCCATACCTAAACTCACACTCACGCATACACACAATTGCACATACATGTACACATTATTAAACGCACGTATATGCATCTAACCCCCACACAAACACATATTTACACACAGATGCACACAAGAAATCTGAAAAAAAATCTAAAATAAAGGATAATAAAATGGATACCTTCAACTTCTTCTTTCTCTGAAAAACACATTAAGAAAATACATATAATATCAGTTGCCGAGTATTCAATTATCCATGGACAACATACAATTCCCGCAAGGACATGACATACACGTCCAGTGTTCAGCGATGGGTTCAGTCATCATGTAGAATTACGTATCCTTAGTTGTACCGATTTCACCCGTCGTAATTCCTATAAGGAATACAAACTAAAAGAGCGTGGGCAAACATGGACTCCTGGATATAACAGAGACGAGACCAGGTGCATAGGAAAAGAAAGCATCCCGTGTTGTATGGTCAAACCCGTCGTTAGCCCTATGCTTTGATCCGGTCAACTGAGGTAAGGAGTTATACTAAGTCATAGTCAGCGTTTGATGAACACCAAACAATTGCTGTTTAACACCAAACTCAAAGATATTTCTTTCATATAGAGTTGTCACCGTATGCCGAAGGGCGACCAAATTTGTCTATGCTGGACACATATGGCCGTAGAGCAGGAATGGTTCATTATAGTGCCACACCCACTGTGACATTTTTTTTTATTTACTGACCATTCTCGTACAAAGAAGTCAATAAGTCGTCAAAGAAATATTGTCAAAGCAAACAAGGTCTTTATGGCGACCGGAAAATTTGTAAAATATTGAAATAATACTGACTTGTGATATCTTTGTGACAAAAACTTATAAAGATATGTACTAGGAATTTTACTAATAAACCTTTAGTTTCCATTTTCATGTACATTATTTTGTCCCACTTTACATACTGTAACTTGCGATGAGTCACATGTACAACACCTACATAAATCTACACATACACACTTAGCGATGAAATAAATAATCATTTTCAGTAAGAAAAAAATCTAGATAAAAGATAGATACCTTCGACTTGATCTTTCTCTGAAAAACAAAATAAACAAAACTTTACATCTAAAACCATTACAATGACAATTTTCATATTCCCAACTTTATATCCAGAAACTTAACGATTGATGCACTAATCTATATAGATTATCTCTTGACGTTATACAAGAAATAAACATTATGCCATTGCTGACAAGAAAAAAAGATAGGGGCAACCAATCGCAGCGTGGCTTGGGATCGAACCTAGGACCTAATATACATGTACATCGCATAATGAAATTTTGTTTCTATCAGAAGTGATAGATCGGTGTTCGAAACTCGAAAATTATCTTCTGAAATTTCACAGAAAACTAAGACCAAATCTAATTTTGTGTCTTACCTTTTAAACAAAGTATCTCCTCAATTTCGAGACTGCCGATCATCCACTTGCCCTCTTTTGTGCATTGGATAGTCACAGTATTTTCCAGGAAATAGCCGTCATAGCAGATTGTCACAGCCGTGGATCCCTCTATGAGGCCGCTTGTGTTCCAAATGCCATTGCTGATCACAGGGGGAACACCACAACTGCTGACTATAGAATCAATAGATAATTACAAGACGCGCATAAGTTTATTGCCAACAAGAGAACAAATTCTGCGTGAGTAATCTTTTCTTAAATTCTCCCAGAAACACTAAACATGTAATCAATGACATAAGTGTCAAAATCTCAGTTATGAAGCTTGAACATTTTGATTTTAAATGCATACTCTCATCATCGTCTTTTCAAGGGTAAAATGACGAAAAATGTGGCAGTGGAAATTGTATGATACATGTACTATGAGGACCTCTGTGAAGGCTGATTCTTACAGGCAATAGATTGTCCACAAGGGCACCGGGAATCTCCACGTGGTCAGAATAATGTGATTTTAACGCCTTTTCTATTACCAAGATGGTCAAGTGCTAAGAATGCTCGCCTCGTGAGTGGCAGGTTTCGGATTCGAAACTAGGTATCTTGAAAGCTTTGAAAGTTGTGTGTCATCCAGGTATATCTTTAAAACTCTTAGGCCACGTTTAACGATAGGGTCGGCAAAATGAAAAAAATGCCCAAGCGTAATTACAATTTGCAGTCGTCCACAATTATTGACGTTTCTATATGAGTTTAAGATAATGAATTGGAACGCTAATGAACAATCAAACTATCCCCAAATATCTCATCAACCATTTGATTTTTCACTTTTGCTTTTTAACCCTTTCGACTAATTGTATCAAGAACTATGGGTATCTCAGAAAAACAAAATACATGAACTGACAAAGTTTATCTTTCTGACAAACTAATTTAACATCAGATACATTTATTATTGCATTCAGTAACTGAAGGCTATAAAAACTGACTTAAATGTCTAAGCATGATTAATAATATAAATGTGTACGAAAATAAAACTACACCATTGCAGCTCTACTTTATAGAAATCTTCCACTTCTTAAAGAAAATTAATGAAAAAACTAAGAAGTTAAAATCCCCTTTTTGCTAAACTTTATATTTTCAATTTAGTGTTTCCAAAGTAAATGTGGTGTAGAAACAATACCAGGTCTTGAAGCTCTCTGAGTCTCGACTATTGTTCTGGTCATTCTCGCCGTCGTCTCTGCAATTTCGGGCACTCCAGTCGTGTGATAGTCAAATATACAGTTCATATCATCGCCACATATCTCTCTGGTTTCGTTGTTCACTGTTGTCGGCAGATGAAACACTGGTACAAAATGTGGATTCTGGAAACTGGAATAACTTTCTCCAATAGGGTACGTGAAGAGTGAATCGTCGCTTTGGATACGCCCTTTAAAAAGACAAAAACACAAAGATAAAACTTTTTCATAAAGATTAAATGTTTATGATAATTGAAGTCAATTGTTTTATTTAATCCGGAATAGAAAATAATCATATCGATAAGAAAAAAAATACAAGTATCTATTTGGCTAATTCGAGTACGGAATATCAGATAAATCAAGTACAGATATCAGATGTGTTTGTCTTTCACCTCTTGTCGGCGGGGGTCCGCTGGAACCTAAACTGATTATGTGGCCAGTTCACTTGCGGATGGCCGGTTGTCTCTTCCCGGGTATATTTGGAACTGAAGTCTCTCCTAAAACTATTAAAATCTGGTCGCCACCATATGACTGAAAAATTGTCGAGTGTGGCGTAAATCAAAAAACAAAATCAAAACAAACAAAAAAAAAACCAACCACCAAAAACAAAAAAATCCTGCAGATAGTACAGTTAAATCAGTTGGATTTATGTTCTTAGCACAATCCCTTATTTCTGTCCCCTGTTTAATCTGGTTCCCACTTACGATATGCCCGAGATATTAGCCAGGTAACGGTTAGGGATACTAAATGAACAGCATAATGAATTATTCTATACTGAATTTTATACCTGTTGTCAGACTTGAAGCATATGTACAGATGCATTCGTGTTCTTTAAATTGATTTGAATATATGTACGTATATATAGATTTTAGTCAATGCATCCTAAGCTATAGGCAATAGACAATATTTACTGAGATTATCGTAAGCTTGTTCGCGAGCTTAAACGGATAGAAGAGAACTTCTAGAAGAAATACAAAATGTCAAAATTGACGCATCCGACATGAAATATAATATAAACATTAAATTCAAATATTTACGACAACATACATGTTTCTCCAAACTGGTTGTGGATATTTTCCATGGATGAGTCATATTGGATCGGATCTCCGTTCCTCGGTTTCAGGTCATTAGTTTTTTCTCCATCAAAATCACCGAGCAATCCTTCCAGGGCACCTGTCGATTAGAAATAAAAAAAAACATTGGCATACCACACCATGGTTTACCTGGAAATATTCGCGTCTGCTTTTTAGCTTTTTAACGATACACACTTTGTCTTAAATTTGTTCTAAATCATTTTAGTTTCGTGATGGGCATGTGTTCAAATACTTCATGTATCCGGATTGAACACTCCGCTCTCAGTTTGAAATTACCTTCCGGTCTAAGGGTGAATACGCCAAAAATCAGAAAGTAAATTTGCAGGTATTCAGTAGTATTACAAAGCGATGACGTTAGAAGAATAAAACGTTTGAGAGGGAAATCAAAGTCTATAAAAAGATATTTTTCCTTCTTTTGAAATAAGATAAATGATAGACAGGTACGTCATCAAATAAAATTGCAGAACTACTAAGGGGTGTTCAAAATCCAAAGCCTAATAAAAATGACAAGTTGAGGAGCAATAATGGTTTCAACTTGGAAAACATTTTCAATTCCCTAATAGGATGGAAGCAATCGTCTGGAAGGAGGCAGCACCCCCGTTAGCATTCTATATCCATCGCAAATGTTCCATGGAAACACTACGGGTTCACATATTCAGCAACATGTGAAATCCTAGATTTAAAGCTGATCAATTACGTTTGTGCAAGAATAAAAAAATCTGGAAAAAAACTTGTTCGTTGAATATCACCATGGAAAAAGTGGGAGTGACATAGGGCATGGCAAGACCCAAACCTATTATTTATGTGTTAGTTATGTGTATGGAAGTATCATATCACACACCACCTTAACGGATTTTTAACTGGGGTTATCTCCCTTTAAGTCAGCTGCACTTAAAAATGAATTTCAAATCACTATACTACAAACCTTTAAGAAACTCAGATCCAATTACAGTAATGATGTTTAGGAGATGTTTGTTTGCAATCACCTTCACTGCCACGCTTGGTTTCTCAAATGTTATCAAGATTTCTTTTGAAACTCTCCCGGATTCATTCACATTTGATATTTGAACAGACAGTCCTACAGAAAAGACAAAATATTCAAATCAATCATATACATGTATTCATTTTAAAAATACAAATATCTTATCAATATATGTATATTATGGATTGGTCCATATCTGTTTTCATGTAAGCATGTGGTTATAGTAGATTGTCCCTATGTGTTTGAGTTTGTGGCAGAATCTCTGTAAGTATGTGTATATGAGGATGTGAGCTTATGTGTGTTTGCTTCTCTGTTTGTGTGATTGTGCCTGTTTGATTTTCTGACTGTGTCTTTCCAAGTGTGTGTCTGTATGCTGTACCTTTCTGTGTTTTGTGCCTTTGTAACTATGCCTGTCTGACTGTGTCTTACCGTGTGTATGTGTCTGCAACTGTAAGTGTCTGTCTGAATTCCTTTGTATGTTTGATTCGTTGTAACCGCGAGTGTCTGTCTTTCTATGTGTGTCTGAGTCTATTCAACTATGGGTTTCATCCTGACTGTTTCCATCTATGTGTGTGTGTGTCTTCTTCACTAGTGTGTATTTTTGTAAATGATAATGGTTGTCTTTAGGCATTAGTGTCTGTGTCTTGTAGCTGGTCTGTTTTTCCCTGTGTGTGTCTAGGTCTTTGTAGCCGAGATCGTCCGCCTATAGTTCTGGGACCGTGTCTGTTTCTTTGGAGCTGTGAGATTTTGTCTATGTCTTGTCTATATGTGTGCATGTGTTTGTGCCTTTGTAACTTTGCTTGTCTAACTATGTCATTCTAATGATCTTACACTTTACCTCTGAAATCAAGCCATTGTGTATCGCTAAAATCAACAATGTGTCCATTGATTAAGACATCAGCTGTTCGGATTTGATTCAGAGTAACTTCTACTGTATCACTAACATTTTTGGAACGAGCAACCAGTGATGTAAACACGCTGGCGTTCAATTTTCTCCCTGCAAATATATATACCATAGAGGCCCGTATTATTGATTGTTTGAACCACGGGCAAAGTATAAGCAATAAAACTCATGGAAGTTAATAGATATGTAAAAGAAAGCAGAAATAAAGCAGATCTGTTAAATACAAACAATGTATGTAGACATATTCGCTGTATTCAACTTTTACAACTAAAATTTCATATACATGTAAGTGAAAATCCTGTCATTTGAAAAATATTTCAAAATAAAATTGCCAAGGAATGTTCGAGAATCCGAGTCCCAAAAACGTGACAACTTGAGGAACAATAAGGGTCTCAATGCGGAAAACAGTTACAAATCCCTAATGGGATGGGACCAGGTGCCCGGAAGGTGCCAGCGTCCCCTATTGACATGCCACACACGTCGCAAATGTTCCACGGAAACCCTAGAGTTCCGTTAAAATATCAATGTTGGTTGAAAATGTCATGTGCTCTTGGCCTGACCAGCAAAAGTTAGTCACTGTAAATGGTCGCGTTCAAGAATATCATCCAGCACCATTGAAAAAAGGTGACCTCTTGAATCAAAATTTTAAACTGACATTTCTGGTCTTGATAATGTGCATGATTATTCTGCAAACTATGAAAACCGTCGCTCAAAAGTCTATAAAAATATAATCTAACAAGAATTATATCAATGATCGGACGGACGGACAGGGATAGATTGTTATACCCCTCCCCCGAGTAAGTGTCGACAGTGGGACATAAAAGTTTTCAAAACAACCTAGGTCGTTCTTGAACTGTTCCATTCTGACGTCAATTATAAATGTGTTGTTTACATCCTTCAACAATGTGTATTCGCCGACTCCATTGAACGTGTAACTCAATCCGTCTAGTGTCACCATGTGCGGGTCGCCATTTGCAAATGCTAAAAGAAAAAGATAAACATAATAGATATCTAGTAATCATTTGTTTGTAAGGCCATATACAACTTTTGTGAACATGGGACAATTACGGAACTCAGAAAATTCCCGGATGGACTTCATTGCCATGGAGGAGTAAGCATCCTTGTTGTCAAACTCAAAAGAAATATTTAGAAAAAAGATAATTTTCGTCATAATATGTAAGAATGATTCAACCACTATTGAACACTCAAATATAATGAAAAAAACAGAAAACAACCGTAAGTGTACAAATTTATATGATTTTTGTCACTTTTCAGCAGTAACCCCTCCTTTACCACATGGGTTTAACTGACATTGCGTAACACTTGATCAATGGACCCCGCCACTCCTAAGTTTTACCTAACTGGTAATTCCCATTTCTTTAACATTTCGCTGACCACTGCTGATGGATTTATATTCAAACAACATTTTTGATAAAATTATGAAATCAATAAAAACCAAGGAATTGTGCTTCAAAGTAGTGTATGATTAATTCACTAGAAGAAGAGCACATCTTTAAAATTTTAGAAGAAAATGATTACCGGGTGCTGGTGGTGTGTATCCTCTACAGTCACTAGGAGGGCGTCTCTCGAAGAACCTATCACACTGCCCAGTAGGCTGTGATACGTAATTGCCTGTTAATTGGCTAATTACCTCTCCCGACTGACCGTAATAACGCTCGTAACAGCATTGTAGATAGGGTGAAACGTCATAGAAGAAATTAGATAGGTAAGGTATATTGTCTTCATTATTGCCAAGATAGTGGTATCTATGCATCATCCCTCCACCAACATCACTCCTAAGGTCAATAAATTCCCCATTGTCGTCATAGCAACATGATGCACCCACTCCGTCCTGTCTGAAAGTACAAAAGTATAGAATAAAACAACACTGTAACGTGGATTAAAAGAGCTAAATATAATTCGGGTATAAAATAGTAAAATCGTTTATCATTTCTCAATTTCAGAAAATACATCAGAATTAATATGAAAAAATGTGCTGGCCGAAATGCAAGGGCATGTATACTACAGTTTCTATGTTTATGGCACATTTAACTTATTTTGTTGAAAGTTATGGCGAAATGATAATACGGGATCGGGATGCCAAAGCATCTTATTCCATCACGAATACATCTTACTATTAAAATAATTTTTTATTATAATTTAGCAATTTCTACATATGTGTATTGCAAAATTAAACCGTTATTTCTATATCTAATCCAGAGAAATGATAGAAAATTTATTTTAAAACAAATGAAACTTGAATTTCGAGCAAATACGACTTAGCATTGATTTTAATTAAACATTTGTGTACACATGGAATATGCCCAAGGATTGTGATTACTGACTGTCATTCTCCTTCGAAATCTGATAAACCAGAAATCTATTTCGAGGTCTTAAAATTCAAAAAGTCAATAATGCACACGCAGGCAGATCTTTACTATATATATCTTTACTGAGTTCGCATATTTGTAAGGTTAACCCTACCTTTCTGCAGACAGACGGACACAGTGTTTCGCTCCCCTGTTATACAGACAGTTTGTACTTCCGGTTCCATCACTTTGCCTAAACTGATTGCAAGCAGGGTCCCTATGGAAACGTCCCGTGTCTACAAGCGCCTGTTCCAAAGTGCAGGGACAAGGTTGTATAGCCGTGTTGGCAATATTTGGCAATTGTTGGTCATTGGATTCCCAGTTTGAACAGCTGATCTCCGCTTCTCCACTTTGTGACGGAATTACGAAAAACACGTCGGACCATATAGCCTCCTTAACCCTTAAAAAGAAATTCTCCAACTAAACTTTTGTTGTGACTTGCCAGAGACGTTCTGTGGTTTAAAAATAGGTAACAATAATGATCCCTCAACGATTTAAGGGATGGAAAATACCGTGAACTACTGCTTTGGATTTATCAGATTTATTCTGAAATAGCGTATTGCCGACTACTTATTGTGAAACAGAAGTACTGTAATTCGAAAAACATTTCATCGCCCTTGTTTGCAATTCATAATCGTATCCTTACATTGCAGATCACTTTTTCAAAATGTGTGCATTATAACATGGACTTCGTCTATCTATATTTGAATATTCATTTATAATATTATTATAATCATAATTTATTGGCCTCGTACCCTTTTTCACAAAAGCACTAGTCATATAATTATAAAAATACGTACACATTGTTACTATTTGGAGAAAGCCGAATGACAACCACATAATCGTGAATATCAAGAGTAAAGGAGGCAGTCTCATCCGTCAGAGAAACCATAGCCAAAACAGTTGTACTGTGTTGCCATCTAAGGACACCATTGATGATCTGAAATTAAGTGAAACAATAAATTGCAAAACATAATTCTATTTAAATTAACTCACCAAAGATCTTTTGTTCGTTAAACAGTTAATGTCAAAATTTGAAGGAATTTGAACATAGAACTGTAAAAAGACAAAAAATCTGAGACAAAGTTATCTGGGGTCGCCTTGGCTTAGTGGTTAGTGTGTTCGACTTCGAACCGAGAGGTTCGGGGTTCGAGGTCAAGCCATGTCGCGGTTTGCTGTCCCTGTTTTTAGGATGAGACAGTAAACACCTAGGTACCGTGTCACAATAGATGTTAGCACGTTAAAGAACCCTCCCAACTATACATGCCGAACACAGA
>JACSZP010024591.1:0-10105 GCA_016161895.1 Pinna nobilis
TACATATATATATATATATATATACATGTATATGTACATGTAATATGAGCCAACCTTCATTGTTATCTATCAAATTTCAAGGATTATATGCTCAAACTAGGTCTTTAGGTCAAGGTCAATTATTTAGCTGTTTATATCTTAAGGAAAGGTTATTTTGACCATCAGCTCAAGGTTATTCAGTATAGCTTTTTTATCTCAAAGTCACTCAGTTATTTAGAGATAAAGTTGAGAAGATGACTACTACTACTACATGTTATCTCAAGGTCAAGGTCATTTAGTTACAAAAAGGTCAGATTTGCTACTCTTAATAATTTAAAGGATTTCCTATCCTAAGAATTGTGAGATTTAAAAAAAAAGGGCCCAGAGTCACCGCAGGTGTCAGCATGTCCCTCCCTCTCCTTCTTCCCCCCAAACTGCATAGAAAGGAAATCCTTAAAAAATTTCAGAAGCCTGTATTAGTATCAATATAACTGAAATAACACTAAGCCAACAAAAACAACACAGCATGTCCTTGAATTCTTATTGATCTGATGGAAGATATTGCATTCATCCACCGATAAATTACCATGTGGTCATATGATACTAGACAGCCACAAACTTTAATATATCATATACATCCATCATCTATTGAACTGCTGAGTCTGGCCATTCTGAACAGTAAGATCTGCTTCACTGCTGGTTAGTCTTTCAGATCATATTATCTCTGGTATGCTAAATGTTTGGATGTGAAATTGATAATGGACCACCTAATCAAGATTCATCTGACTTGGTCAGTCAGTGTTTAGCTAACGAGGAAGGATCAATAATAGGCAACAACACAGCAGGGAGGGAGAGAGATGTGGTCAATATCCGCTCCTCACTGACCATTATAGGATACAGTAGTCAACCTTAATTAATAAGATAATGAAATACAGTAAAACCTGCTCTAGCTACCAAATGTATGTAAAGACCATCTAGTCACAAAGACCATTTTATGCTGCCCTCGATAGTGCAATTTGTGGGCAAATGAACCTCTATAAAAAGACCACCTCCCCATAAAGACCAGTTTTGTGTGTCCCTTATAAGTAGGTCTTTATATACAGGTTTCACTGTAGACTACATGTCAAATTCCTGTAATCTAATAGAACAAAATATTCAAATGCTTTGAACTTTTCTTATCATCTCAAAATTGAGCTTTAATCTTTGCAAATATTTTTTTTCACAAGTCAGCTATTTTTACTGAAAATAGGAAATAGGTTCTTAACCCTTTCAACCCCAAGTATTAGAATGGTATGCTCTTTTCTATTGTCTTGGACCAGTCTATTTCGGTCTGTGGTGTTAAAAGGGTTAATACCACATGGATTAAATCAGAGAGAAAAGTTACCTTACTTTACATTAATACATTTTCCGGTACAACCCACAGGATAAGTCCCTAAAAAATCTACATGTTTCTGTTAAGACAACAACAACCACCCCCTCCCCCAGCTACACTTACTGGACCAGACACAAGATTGGACCTAAAAAAAAGAGCATAGTCAGTGGATAATGTAGCTCAAAATAAATTTATTCAGGCTTAAGAAGAAACAGATTTTCGTCAGATTTTATGAAAATTAAGATTTCACATGTAGGCTTACTTCCAAATATTCATAGACCTATGTTTACCAGCTGCTACAGTTCAGTACAGCCAGATTTATGTTCAAAGGATAAAGTAACTGCATTACCTCCAAGAAATATCAACAAATAATGCAAATCAGTGAAAATCTGTCGGGGTTTCTTACACTCTATGTTCACTGATAAACAAATCACTGGAACAAGCTGCTAAAACTCTGGGGATTGAAATATGATCCGCTATTTTTTCAGGAGAATATTGATTTTCCATGTTTTATCAGAGCCAGGCATTCTAATTTGGAATTCTCATACATTTGATTAGCATACTGGCTTGATTCATGTTTTTTTTCTTTTCTTACCCCCTTTTTTCCCTTATAATCCCATGTTTTAATTAACTTATGGCTACAGCCAGCTAATTCACTCATTCATCAGCGAGCATGCAATTGGCTGTATTCCACACATGCCAACATATTTTCAGGGTTTTGTTATCATTTTCAGTTTGGCAGTTTCCTGTACTTTTGGACTTTATTCAGACCTATTCATAATTGTCATGTAATCAAAGTGTATGTACATGCACATGTGCATAATTTTGCATTTCCCTCTGTCAGGTGTTGATTTCAGCTGTTAACAATTTTTCATTTAAATGAAGTTTTATGATGGTGTGTACACTAGCATTGTACTACACCATGTGGGGATCCAGGATTTTTTTCCAGGGGGGGTCAATGTTTTCCAAGGAGGGGTCCAAATTGTAAGAAGGAAAAACTTGACCCTGTTAAAATGAGAATCTGTGCCTAATTGACCAATATTGGTATAAACTTTGCAAATTCCAGGGTGGGTCCAGACCCACCCCCCTCTCACCTCTCTAGATCCGTGCATGAACAAATGCCTTAGGCCATGGTGAATCTGGCAGCTGGTTGGTTGGTTGTATTATTGTTCAATGTCAAACTCAAGAATCTTTCACTAATATGGAGACGTCACTGTGTGTCGGTGAAGGACGACAAATTTTACCTATACTCAAGGACCTATTACATTGCATTATTCTTATATGTGCTGACACCTGCAAACTCGATTTTGACCGCCTCATTAAAAAGACAGGGCCAGTCACTCACAGCATGGCTTGGTATCAAACCCATGACCTCATGATCAGAGACTCTGACAAGAACGTCCCCCTGTATTGCTTTTCCCTTTTAAGAAGGAGGGATGTTTATGTTTATCTGTTTGAGTTGTTTTTTTAGGGTGATTTTTTATTTTTGGGGTGTTTTTTTTTGGGGGGGGGAGGGTTGTCCATGCCAAAGAACTTACACTGAAAACTGACTTCAATAAGACTTCAATTAGTAAAAGTTGAGAAAACACAGATTGCAGATATGACCTTGGTATATATATTGAAACTTGCCATTACATGTAAATGTATGGTATGAAATTATCATGGTCACATGGCAATGTATTAACATGCCTATAGTGAGAGCTCCTTGGTTAGCATGTTTTTCTTCAGATTTTAAGACTACAGGTTCATACAGGTCCACATGGTGAAAGTGATTGTTTTTTGGGTTTTTTTTTTTAGAATAAAACAATTGAAACTCTGGTGCCAATTGTCACAATAGGTGATGTGTGGTGGATGGTTAAAGATCTAACAGTGCTCAATGGCAGTTAATACCAAGCATAGGCAGCAGTTGTAACTCTTCACTAGCATTCGGTGACATCACCATATAAGTAAAAGATTCTTGAGTGGGATGTTAAACAACAATAACATGCTCACAGAGAACCATCTCACAATGGTATAATGTGGTATGTTCTGTCATATACTGTTTAGCTTCCACCTTAAGAATGACCTTTCGGGGGGCCTCAGTGGCCGAGCAGTTAGGGTGTTCGACTTTAAATTGAAGGGGGTTAGAATTCGCACAGCCCCACTTCGCGGTTGGCTGTCCCTGTCTTTTGGATGAGACAGGAAAAAACAAGGTCCCACTCACAGTTCGTGTTGGCACGTTAAAGAACCCTGCCTGCTTTACGGCCAGCAGTGCCGAGCATAGGCAAAATTTGTCGCCCTTCATCGGCACATGGTGACGTCTCCATATGAGTGAAATATTCTTGAGTGCATGGGATGTTAAACAACAATACAACAAGAATTACCTTTGACTTATATGGAGACGTCATTAAATATAGCCGAAGGCCTGTACATGTACTCAGTTTTTAGGGCCATTGAGTTGGAATCTTTAACATGTTGACTCCTACTGTGATATGCCTTGGTTTTTAATGTCTCATCTGATGAATAAGAAAAACTAGTCTACACCAAGACTTGAACCCACAACCTACTGACCTGAAGATGGGCATTCTAGCATGCAGTAGCCTATGTTTGGTCAGATGAATTTGTCATATCAGACCAATGCTGTGAAACCACCAGGTTATATTACAATACCTTTCTTGTGACAAGTAATTTAATAAATAATAATTCTGACATGATCTGTCTTGAGGAATCATCAGTCAAAGGGACAAAAACATTTTTATTACATATGGGCTGGTCTCAGAATTGGACACGTAGGCCTATGTTACAGGAATAGGAGTGTCAAATTTATCAGTTTACGTAGGCCACATGTTTACTTCCTGTGATTTTTTTTTTATGTCATGCCATTTTTAACATTTGTTCGGTCAAAATGCAATGGCATGAAGCTTATATATATATATGTACATGTGTATGTATATATATTGAACTAAAGATTTCAGCCTACTCAGAGAGGGCTCTTTGTCACATGGGAGCTTGATTTTTACTCAGGTAATCCAAAGGACAGGGAAATAAGTAAGATTAGGGGCCTATCATACTTTCTCTTATTAAGCTCTAATTAAGGGTCCACCCCTGTGAGGCTATACTTTTTCCTTTAAATAAGAGAAAAATGAAAATATATAGTCTATATACATGTTGGCCTACATGATTGGAAATCAAAAGCTAAATCGGTAATTGAGTAAAACTCTAACAAAGAATAAAGGCACCTTGTTAAGTGAAAATCTTCAATTTCAAACAATTTTATGCTCCTCTGAATTTAATTTTTTTTAAAAAAACACAAAAAAGGAGCCTCAATTAGATGAATTACGGTAATTTCTTGCATTCTTGTGTCTCAGTTTTAGTCTGTCTAGAAAGTGAAATCCATTGTCATGGGTAACAGTTAGGACAAGTCAGATATGTGAGGATAAAGTTTATCACGCATAGGCGACTATGAATGAAATATATTCCCCTTACATTTGTATCTAGGTTAAGTAAATGTTTGTTTTGTAGTACTAGTTCCATAGAAAGCTTAACGGACAGTGGATGTGGTTTGTAGTTTATAAATTCCTCGATCATTTATAGAGTATAGCAAAAGTCAATGGTGAAGAGCAATGCAAACAATGTGAAATCTATACAGTTTGTTTGCTGGAAGTTTTATGCCCATATAATCTAGATAATAATATATTCTTTTTACCATACATGCACATGTTAAGTTCAAAGTTCAAGAAACTGTTTGGGTGTGGTAAAATGTATAGTTGGGCATGCCAGAAATAAAAGTAAGAATTGTGTATGTGCATGTGTGTGTATGCAGTACTTCACGCATTTTGTTTTTTAGGGGGTATGCAAAGCTTTTTACAAATTTAGCCTACTTCCTACGACGGCTTATTTGGCTGCATGATGAATTAAGGTGCATGTATTTCTAACATTTTTTGACCAACCATCTTGTCATAGGCTACCACCTCACATTAGTCATCATTCTTTACATGCTAAGAGAATCTTTGACCCTTGTCCTCAGATTCTAATGCTAACCTGAAGGAGAAGAAATGGTCATATTGGAACCTGGAATTAACATTAGATCAAGTCTTCCACAGTATGTCACCAAAGTACATTTCATCTTTCATAAATTAAACAGGGGCTCCATTCATCCAGTTGTTTGTACAAGTATCTGCCATTAAAGCCCAATTCCCAATCAAATCAGAATTCCATCTTTGATATTTTCTTTATCTATGTCGTGTTGCAGGAAGATCTTACATGTATGAAATCCTATTGGAAGGGCAAATCCCTTGACATAAATAGCCAACCAAATTTCGATCTTTGCAACACAAGTAGCTAGGCCTACATGTATGTAATAGACATAATATGTTCTGGATGAGTTCATTAGATTTGCAACAAAGTGGGTTCCATAACATCTACCTGCCACATGGCACATAAAAAGAGCATAATGAAGATTGAACTATAATTGATTTGTATAACACTTTCGCCACTGCAGACCATAATGGACTGGTCTAACACAATAGAAAAGGATATACTACTTTAATATTTAGGGGTGAGAGGGTTCATCCTTACCATTGTTTAGAGGAAAATAGGTATGGTTAATATTCTAAAGAAAGATCTAGACAAATTGAGTGCTCTAAAACTGACTGACCCAGAATCGACAATGAGTGCATGTAGGCTGCCATGCTATTTTCCATTGACAAATCAATGAAAATGCCAGTGTTGTTAAATTTTGGTTACTCGAGAAGCAGCAGACATTGCAGGAAAACATCAAATTTGTTGACATAGTGTTTAGTTTGGTCTCTCTGAATCATAGCAAATAAATTTCAATTGAACACAACGCTTATCTGACAACCAAAAAATTAGTCTGGGATAAAAGCCAGACAGGTAAGCCAAAATGAATGAAACTGTTTGTATATGTATGTACGCGTTAGTGCTGATAAGAAAACTCCAGACAATGTCATAGGCCTCATTAGGAGAAGGTCACGGGAGTACACTAGGGTATCTTGTTAATGTTCAATATAGACCTTGACTCTTTCAACACCATAGACCGAATAGACTGGTCCAGACAATAGAATAGAGCATACCATTCTGATACTTTGGGTTGAAAGGGTTAAACAATTCTAGATCACCTCATTTAAGTGCTTAGAGAAACAATTCTGTCCTTGAAAACGCTTAAATGTCAATACCCCACCCCTTTCCCAGGTGTCGCACATATAATAAAATAAAATCTCATCTATTAGCCGTGTGGAATTAATGAAGCAAATATAAAGTTGGTGGAAACAAAACCAACAAATCAAAGTCTAAAAAAGGAGAAAGGGGAGGGGGGGGGGGGGGGGGGNNGGGGGGGGGGGGGGGGGGGGGGGGTAAAAATCACAATAATGAATTTAAGGGGTATAACAAAATTTCTTTGATGATAGGCTTTGTTTGCCTTTAGATTATAAAATAAAAAGAAACAATACATCTAAAATCCTAGTTTCAAATGTGGGTCTTGTAGACTAAAATCATGAATGTTATCATTTATCAGTGAGGAGAACCGTTTTTGGATAAACTCCTCCAGTTTCTACACAGGATGATTATGGGCTGCATTCACAAAATGATTCTGTCGGGTAGACAGATAATACTTGTCAAATCAAGACAAAATATTTCATACCAGTAAAAATTTATCAATATAATTACATCTCTATAACCTTAGGGGTTAAAAGTAAATCATTGTCAAAGAATGCGTTAACAGCTTGGGGCTTGGCCCATTTACTAACAATGTCAACTATATATATACAATTAATCATATATGTATGTACATGTATGTCGGACAGACTGGTCAGTAAGGTCAACATTGATAGACCTAGATAACTACAATAGAAGACTGACTGTTCACACTAGTCAATGATATTGAGAGAGAGAGAGAGAGAGAGAGAGAGAGAGAGAGAGAGAGAGAGTAGCTAAACTTGGTATTGATAAAGTAGTCTCCTAGTCAAAGTTTTCACAGCCTGACATAATGATCATGGAATGCATTTGCATTTTGATGATCTGTAATGGGAGGTGGTCATATCTGTGGGCTGTGAGGTGACCACTGCATAGGTGTAGGAATGGGGGAGAGGTACCTGATGATAGTTAGCGAATAGACCCTAGAGCTGGATAAATTAATGATGTACAAAATTATAGCCTTCCTAAATAGGTACTTTTGATCTAGGTGAACATTCATCCCATAATCAAAATCACATAAAATCTAATTCTAAAACAGTTTTCATTTGAAAAAATTTGGTTTTAGCCCTTCCACCAACTTCTGATTTCTTTGCCAATTGTCCCAACCATCCCACTCTTAACTTGTCTCCTATACAATTGCACTATGCATTTACTTCTACACTAGTTAGAAAATGAAAATTTTCAAAACTTTAGTAGTCCATTGTCATTAATGATGTAAGGGTGTTTTGTACAGTTACCAACAAAACGTAGGGTAACCACAGCATTAACCCCAACCCATGATCTCTAGTCTAGCAGTCACAGAAGGGGGCTTCAAAGATGATGGCATGAGCACATAGAATAAATGAAATTATAAACCTTCATATATGAGTCTCATCTAAATGTTTGACTTACGATGATTAACTATTTTCCAGTAATTTCAACCATTAGTATATAAAAAGGGTAAGCATTTTCTAAAATGGATGCATAAAAACATCTGTGGATTTACATCTTTTCAATAAATTTTGATTATCAAAAATTGTGCTTATTGGTCATGAGGGTGTGACATTAAAATCAAGATTGAATTTTGGAGAAAAGAAAAGGATTTAAAATCAAAAATTAATTGCCGAATAGTTCATTACAACTGTATTTTCAAGTTATGAAACTTCTCGAAAAAAAATGAAATTCATGATATTAAAATCAATTGTTTGCACATTTAATTCTTCCCTTGAAAAAAGTTCTTAATATATTTCGATTTATTGTGTAAATAAAATTGTTACATAACAAAAACCCTTTCTTCTATATCTAATAACACTCCCTTTTCATAGCGTGCCGATTTCAGATTTATTTATGTATGCCAATATAATCTCTTTGGGGATTTATTTTACTACTACGCTGTATGAATTGCAAAACATGTCACATCTTGACGTTTTGGACAACATTTGTGAATGCCTGAGTTACATGCATTCCAAATGTTTGTTTTTGCACAAAAATAATCTATAAATAGCTGCAGTCGTTTCTACTTAGGAGCCTGCAGCACCTGTGAAATTTTATCTTTTGACTGTTTGCCCACCAACTAAACCCGGTAACATATCAAACTGCTGATTTGGAGGATTCTGAAGGTTTCCCCCATAACACCGAATTCTTGCGTCGGCTGGTTTATTTCTGGCGTCCGTCCAGGAAAGTAATTGAAACTCAAAAACTCCACGGCGGATGACGTTTGCCAAGCCCCCATGTACTTATATAGCCGTATGCCATAGGTGTTGTTACCTTGGCCTTCATAATAGCCAGATTAATTAAAGCCGGTCTCCAAACTCTATATCCGAATTATAAACAAAATCTCGGAGATTTGTGAGCTTAAAATATTGCCAATAATTATGTATTTAAGGATACATACTTTTGTGCAATCAAAATTACACCTTTTATAAAGCACGTCTTGGTTTTTATTTGCACTAAGTGTTTCTTAGACTTCTCTCAATTTTTTGTCATTTTCAAATTTCCATGACTACTTTCAAAACTCAAAATCTTTTTTTTTTTAATTTGGATCCAGTAGCACCATGCTTTGTTAATTTAACTTGTAGTTTGCCACTAACTGCAAGTTTAAATCTAAGCTTGTAGTTAGCAGTAACTTTTGGATGACCGCTATTACGGAATTGTTTGGATGGTTAATCAATTATGAACTAACTCACAAAAAATGTTTTAGAGCTACCACAACTACAAATTTAACCATGAGTTAGTTCATAGTTAAATTTATTCAACAAAACAATACACGTTTGTGTAACTGGGACCTGGTATAATATAAAGATATAATATTTTTTGGTGAGGACAACACGTTTCCAAGCGCATCAAAGACAATGAATTCATAATGGAAAATTATTTCTTCTTATTATTTTCGAGAGGCTACCATTTAAACCTGCCCTCGTTTGGATTAAATTTACATTACATAATGAAATCATATAGAACGACCTCAAATTGCAATTTGTTTACGAACTTGATATAAAATTATACCTGTAAATACCGAAAGTACACGTAAGTACTTATCTGTGAGAAAAACCGTATATGAAAATTTATAATTCATGAACTTCACCATTGCAATACCAGACATATAATTCATATATAATTCAAATATTTAAAAGTTTATCGCGGACATTTGAAAAGCAAAAAATCGTCTCCGTTGCCAAAACCTGTATTCCGTTAGTAGAAGCATGAATGTCAATTTGTTTAACGAAAACCTAAAAAAACTGGATTATAGGGAAACAAATAATATACTTCATAAACGGTAGATTTGTTCATTTCCGTAACAAAACTTTTAACCGTCCTTCAAATACCGGTAAAATATATGACCACTCGACTGAAGGTCAAGCTGGCCGTACCTTTATTATACAAGCGTGTTACAGACACGTCTATAGATACGAATTCCCTACCTGAGCGTATACAGTCAGCGAGAGTACCGTTGAGCGATGTGCGTTTATCCTTCAATTTCTCGTACACATCTTGTGTTAAATGTTTTTTCAGCAGTGATTTGCAGTCCCCTGCGTTCAAAATACGTTGAAAGAGTTCATCGCCATCCGTAGCCATGTTGTTGTT
>JACSZP010024598.1:251-11621 GCA_016161895.1 Pinna nobilis
GTCGCATCCGAAAGACAGGGGCAGCCAACAGCGACGCGACTTGTGCCCGCGCCCAGTGCCACTCGATTCGAAGTCGAACACCCTTACCACTATGCAATATGTATGTATGTGTCAAAACCAATAAAGTGTTTAATTATTTATTGGTAAGAAGAGTTAGTTGTTACCTGGCTGGAGAACTAGCAGGTACACAGGNNACAACCCCCCCCCCCCCCCAATATTCGATTAAGAACAAATCCGAATGTATTAGCTGTTTTCAACCAAATAAGAGTCATTGGTCTGTCATTGGTCTGAAAAGGTATAATGCAAAGAGTGCAAGATAATTAAATGTGCGGGTTTTGAATAGTATACGTAGTTCGCTAAAATAAATACCACACACTGCCAACCTCTAAATCCACCCAAACGGAACTATTCCATGTATCACGTGATACCACATAACGTTTGTGCGGGACTGTTGTTTTTCTTAGTGACGGAATAACACAAAAAGACGACATCCCGCGCTAACATTATTGTACCGTAAGACTACGTACAGTTGCGTTCGATCATCATTGACGACACTAGTCCCGCACAAAGGTTGTCGGATAGCACGCGGAACTTGAATGTTTTCCATTAACCATTGAAAGAGGGGTTTTTTTCATCTGAAAGGGACAAGGACCAATTGTGACAATCCTTAAAGTCGATTTGACAATCTGGTCCCATGATTGAAAAACAAACAAAGATTTTAAGATAAACAATTAATTCTAGAAATATCTTTTTAAAGAGCTTAAAGAAACAGCTGTAAATATGCGTCAGCTGCATCAGCTGAAGAATGCGCTCAGCAAATCAATTTCATGTGTCTTTCAATAGGAAATTGATATATTTAAAACACAAACTAGATCTTCAGGTATCGTGTCGTTTTTTTTTTCGAAAACGATTCGATAAGTCTCGAAAAGATTTTGTGTAATAAAACATTTCCCATCCAAAGTATTTTCAACGACAGATTTAAAACAAATACTGGATCAATATCAGGTTATGTCATTTATAAAAGAAAGAACATAACATGCATTCAGACTGTTATTTGAATCCGGAATAGTCATCTAAAGTTTCCACTGTTGTTTGTCTATTTGGTTTTTGTCGCATTGATGGATATTTTCTTTGTGTCTATACTGTATCAAGAAGGCTTTTCAAATTTAAAATTTGGCGCACTCTACATCTTTCATTTTACAAAGCCAATCTTTATCACGTTTTGGGTATTATTTTTTGTTTTTCTTTCTTTTTCTCTTTTTTGTTAAATTTTGTTTGTTGGTTTTTATAATCATTATTGTTATTCATTTATATACCAATATTTTTGCTATATTCAAAGAGGGATGACCAGTCATGTCGAAACCAGTCTATCTAAACTTCCATCTTAGATATTCTTCACTTCTATATTGTTTATTCGGAAGATCTAAAAATATACAAGTGAGAAGTCAAATCCCTCGATCTTAGCACAAGTCCAATCAAATTTCAATTTCCAATCAAAACCTCAGATATGACTCATTCGATGTGTTGAAGCTAACTACCGGTAATTTGACTACTGCTATGGAAGGGACGGGTATTGCTAGCGAGTAGGATATGTTAACTCTTCCCGGATACCTGATCTCACTTCCTTTACGGTTTTCCATTTTGATCAAATGTATTCTTTACTAACTTTCATTCTGTTTCATTTTCTAGGGTATATATGCCCTTCTGTTAGATAAACAACGCATGTGGAATTTAGCCAACCTGTATCAAATCCTGGTAGATTGGAATCCCGCTTAATATAAAATGAGTTTAGCTACTCGCCTTAATAATGTTAATACTATCTTAATCCAGATTATTTATAAAACTACGCTTATTTAAAGGAAATGTCCTTCGGTTTCAATATAACTAGATACGATAGTTTGTCTTATCAGGCTGATCAGATTAGGCCTATACTCAGCAATGATATTTGAACATTAAGATTTTCTTTAACGTGCTAACGACTACTGTGTTACTGAACATCGGGGTTATAAAAGATTGGAAACGCCAGCCACCTCCGCCGAACAGACTGTCGTTATTTTATTGGTATTTAACGTCCCACTCAAGAATATTTCACTCATATGGAGACGTCACCGTGTTCCGATGAAGGGCGACAAATTTTGCTTATGCTCGGCACTTACGGCCGTAGAGCAGGGAGAGTTCTTTAACGTGCCAACACCTACTGTGACACGGAACTCGGTTTTACTGTCTCATCCGAAAGACCAGGACGGCCAACCGCGGAGTGGCGCTGCGGGATTCAAACCCTAGACCCTTCGATTCGAAGTCGAACACGTTCCTAAGTATATGTATGTGAAAAACTTTGATTAGATAAAAGATTAAACCCGATGTACCGAAGTCACGTTCTCATGACACTTACACGACCTTTTAGAAACAAATTACAAGAACATGTATTAAAACAATAGGTAAACAATATACGTCTATGTTCATGGATGTAATTACTGTATACACGAAAATGTTCGCCCCCTGTTTTATTTATGCGTCTGTCGCCCTCATCGGCAGTGGGCGAATTCAAAACGATAAGTGCATTGAAAAAAATTATGACGAGACTGGGCGAATTTAAAACGGGGCGAATATGTTTGCAAGAGCAAAAGGGCGAAAATAAAAGGGACAAACATAACCATGTATATGTATGTAGTAAATAGAAAATAAAAATATGCTGTAGGATAATGGTGGGTTTCAAAGAAAGGAAACGAAGAAAACAGATATTCTTCATCGTGGCATTTAATAAAGTAACTGGGAACAAATAAAAAGCATCATACACATGTAACAATGAAGTAAAACTCAATATACAGATGTGACACGCAAAATGGAACTTAATTCGGTTCCCTTTTTCTTCAATACCACTGTGGAATCGCCTTCAAACAACAAAAATAAAGAATGACATACAATAGAAGACATAAAAAAAACCAATAAATAGCGACTCAGTTTTCCATTTAACAATACACATAAACATTACTTTTAGGCAAAAGCCGTGTACCGTTAGACATACCACTACCTCTGCAATAATTTGGTGATGGGTGTATTGTGTTTTTGTATGACAGTTGACCCTCATTAATCCGGACGCCAATTATCCGGATGTTTCACCCTCTGGAAAAAATCTGTCCTGAACACATTTTCCATATTATATTTGCCAATATTAAAGACATGTTTCATTAATCCGAACAATCAGCTTCGGAAGAAGAAGCGTCGGTGTTAATGAGGCTCGACTATACTGTAAATCCAGAAATTTTCGCGGAACTTTATTTTAGCGAATCAATGACCATGTAATTATTCGCGATACTTTATTTTCGCGCTTGTGAATTTAAGTTTATAATTTGTGTTGTTTGATGCATTTTAATATCAGGTTATTATATTTAGCGAGGACTTTATTTTCGCGAGTGAATGCTCTCGCGTAATTACGCCAAAATAAAATTATCGCGAATATTACTGGATTTACAGTATATGAAAATCTTTGTGTCCAATAAATTTCGCATTGTTATTTTTAAAAAGTTGTTGGATCTTTTTAAAGCAAGAGCTGACTATCCACTGGCAGTATAGGGACCACAAATGTATCCTGCAGACGACCAGTAATGGATAAAAATAGAATTTAAATAAATAAGGATATAAAAAAAAGTCTGCATAAATCACATTTACTAACTTTGAAATCATAATGTAAAAGGAAATGAAGACGGGGTGAAATGGGAAATTTGACGCGTAACCACTCTAAAATTCGAATGGCTATATCTATTCATAAATTTAAATATCTATTGACGAAAGCAGGTGATGCATTATAAGATGAATTTTAGATACCGATCCAAACGGCAAATTAAAATATATAAAGAAAAAATAATTACGAATTTGTATGAACATTTGATATTTCACCATGCCAGATATCACAAGGCTATATTCGCTTTTCGGTTAGCTATCATTGACGCAATTATATGATAAACATGTAGAGGTGCGTACTCAGATACAACGGCAACCAGGAAGTCGAAATTTGGATTCAGAAATCAAATCACGACGAATGGGAAGTCACAAAATGAATCAGCGGACTACATTATACATGTACATGACTATCTTCATTCATGATTGAAATATCTGGATCCGCCGTGGCCTAGCGGTTAGCCTAATGATCGTGAGGTCCGGCGTTCAAGCATGCGCCATGCAAGAGTAAAAAAAGGTCTCGTGTCACAGTAGGTTCATGGAAGTTAAAGAATTCTCCCTGCTCTACGGTCATAAGTGATGAGCACAGGCAAAATGTGGTGCCCTTCACCGACACACGATGGGGTCTCCATATAAATGAAAAATTCTTGTTTGGGATGTTAAACAACATTTCAACGACAACAATTTAACAATTGAAATACATGTATCTTTGAGGCATTATATGGTGAACGTACAACGGCGCTTACCAAGAGACAAAAGCAACACGGAAGCAAAAATTCGGATTTAGAATACAAATAAGGATGAATGGAAAGTGTTACAATGAATCAGGGTACTACATTACACATATGACTTTCTTCATTCAAAATTACGAGATCTTTGAGAAAGGTGTGTGATGAACATTCAAAGACGCTTCTGGAGAGATAAAGGCAACCCGGAAGTTGGAATCCTAATTAAGAAATATAGAAATGATGAATGGAAATTCTTACAATGATTCCGCATATTAAATGACGCATGACGTCAATCGCAACCATCTTGTATACATTGTATANNTAAATTTAAACGAAAGTTGAAAAGGAATGACCAAATAGAGGACAAACAAGCAGTCAGATGAATCATCATTTTTTTCGAAAGAATAAGATGTATATACGAGAGTGCCAATCCAGACGCAAAACAAAGCTGGAAATCGAAAGTGGAATTCTCATAAAAATAACAGATACTTTTATATCTACATGTATGAAGATGTTTAGGAAGTCACAACAAATCATCACTCTAAATTTACCATAGTTTACAACATCTATAACTGAGACAGAGATGGATTTAGCGTACATTTCATTTTTGACGAAGTAAGGGATAACATAAGACTGCAACAGTAAATAAATTGAACATTACATGTACACAAACCACATATTCTCTTTAATGCTTTTTCTTTTTTTGATTTTCTTTGAATAAAATGATATACAACGCTTGCATTTCCAGTCATTTCGAAAGTTTCTATCTATGCATTAGAGAAAGAAAGCTGAATCAAATACAGGCTGGGATACTTCATATTGCAAATACAAATAAAAGGCCACTTGCGCACATGACCTCTTACCAATAATTTGGTTGGGGGAAAATAATTGTATCGAAACAAATATGAAAATAGATAAAGCTTGTACAGTGAAAAAAAAATATACTATAGCAAAGTACTAGCTAGCTAAAGCGAAATCTCCAGATTAAAAAAGTTGACTGTGGAAGATAGCAACGGGGGAATCAATAATTCAAAAATCCAAAGGCAGACGAAATCATGGCCGAACAAAAAAGAGACAACACAAACAGCAATCAACGCATTAAGACGTGTATAACCGAAAAATAAAGTAAAACGAACCCACTACCAAAATCAGGGGTGAGTTCAGGTGCTCCTTAAGTATTCAAAATAGTAATGAAGAAGTAACAAGGAATGTTCGAAAAGCTATGCCCTGATAAACACGATAAATTGAGGAATAATAAAAGTCTCTGGAAAACCTTATGGGATGGGACCAGGTGTCCGGAAGGAGTTGTTATCCCCTGTTGGCACGCCACACCCATAGCAAATGCACATAAAATTAAGTTTTTGTTTTTGGAGTATCGACACTATGCTCAACATTTCCTAAATGAAACCGTGGTGACACCAAGTTAAGTAGAGTCGTTGCGTTGTCATGCAACTTATGTTCACCATAAAATCGCTTGGTCGTGGGTTCGAGTCTACTTGGTGGAAGTTCTCAGTCGATATTATTTTTATTGTCCTTCGGATGAGACAGTGTGATCCATGGACATGGTTCACATAGGTGGTCGATCCGCACACGAAGCCTCGTTGCTCAATGGCCGTAAGTGCTGAGCATATAAAAAATTTATAGCCCTTCACAGGCATTCAAACAACATCTCCATATAAGTGAGGAATGTTTGTGTGAAATCAAATTGATACAGGCTTCAGAATTGTTGCACCTGTGCCTAAGATTTAATACATGTTATTGATGAACTCCCAATCTTTCCATCTTACGCTCTACTACGCCACAGAAAAAATACCGATTCTTCTTTCCAATTATGGGATAGAAATAAATAATAATCAATTTTACTCCATTTCGAAACATAAAAACTGGTTAAAAATCGCCATACATTAGGGCGAAAAACTTCGAATCTACCTCTCATGTCGACCCCAGTCGGAGCCTTTGTCTTTTTTAAGATAGAGTTGTCGTTCGTGATACGGACCTCTTCGAGGTGTTACAACAAACAAAACTGATACAAAATTGACAGATTATTCAGACACCGATTTTACCTTGCTGAAAAAACTCACTATAATAAACAATATACATGTATTTTCCTAGTTTTAGAGAGACATGGCGATTTTGTTTACTATCAGACTGATAACATTTTACAAATACATTAATCGGACTATTTTCAGCCATGCGATGTTTAAATAAAATGGCAAGCTTCCAGAAAAAGAAATAATTACAAAAACTTACTTATTTGAAGACATAGTACAGAATCACATTTAAGAAGTAATGCTTAGATTGAAATATATGTTCAATATGTTTGTTTTACACATATGGCGCACTAAATTTTCAATGCAGCTGTTATCAAAGTAAAATGGCATTATACTTCAATAATACCTTAACACACAGAAACGCACGCATATTCGTTCATGTATAAACAAATAATTGAATGCACAAGAATACATTTGGAATGCTCATTTTACATAAAATTATTTTACAATTACGTAACTTATGATATAAAAGGTAGATATTACCCAGAAATGACTCTGCATGTTTAATCCCAAAGCGCACGTAATACTGTTTGACAAAGTATAAAGACTAGATAAACAACAGACTCACACATTCATTACACAACGAGTCCCATACTCTCTCAAATCTCAGATATCCCGGGGACATTTCAAGTTGTACTTCCGAGAAAATTATACTTTTCCGTAATTACGCGATGACGCTTACTTAAGAAAATACGTTTCTAGCGTAAAAATCGAACTCAGCATTAACTTTCACAACACCTCATCGGTTATTTATACACTTACACTCGCTAAAAATATAAGTTTGCGAATCAATTCGTACATTATTATAGGGCGCAAACCACACATGACAATTTTAGAATAATAGTAATTATGCATTTAATATGAATTGGCTTAGAAATATTGTTTTCAGCTAATTTGTTTGCTCAAATAATATCATTGATTATTTTGTGACAATCGGGAGAAAATTACTATGCCACTATTTTACCTCTTCCCTTCCATCTGCGGGCTAGTCATGGTTTTTCTCGATTATAATTGAGTTAACTGAAACAAATCCCATTTAGCTATTTTTTAAAAGAAAAATTCGCCTCAGAAATATCAAATCTTTGGGAAAACCCTGATCACCAAATCGCCAAAAAAAAATCTATACGCGTATAACTCAACTCAACAACATTTGGCACATACACTGGGATTCTGTTACATACAAATAAAGAAATATCGGAGAATAGTTAAAAACGGAAAGTTCAATAGATTACGACCTAAGTTTGCTATCAACATTACAAGAAAAATGCAAAACTAAAAAGGAGTGGTTTAAGGTGTCGAGGAGGAGTCAGTACTTCCGAGTTATCATGCAACACGCATGCCACGACCATCAAATTATTCCAACTAGAGATAAGGGAGCGCTTTACTTAATCCTCATCATCCTGATGATGAATTGAAAAATATCCTCGAACTGAATTGCATGTGCTTCAAAAAACATACAAATTTCCAATATGTACAAGTGAAAAGTAAAGATGCACATCTTTGGTATTTACACATAAAAACAATGCTTGAAAACTTGAGGATAATTCTCTCCTTTTCGAGCAAAAAAAATCACACAAACATAACCAAGTAATCACATAACGTTCTTCTGAGCAGTTTATCCATTCATCCCTAAAAGAACATTTAGATTCACCCAAACCATTGATTTAATGAAGTCTATAAATTTTCAGGGGGTAATGAACTAAAGAAATGTCGAACAAAAAAAAAAACATGGATGCGGACGGAAAATGGAGATATGGGAAAACGGAGGGACGTTGGTTACACCACACCTTACCGACTCTTAGTCGCGCAAGCTTTAAAAGAAAATACAAACATTCCCTGAGATATTTAAAGTTCATGTTGAAAATACGACAGATAAAATGTCAACATTTGCAATACTTCGGCAGTTCTTTTCTCTTCATAATTTCCAAATTACCACATAAGTTCGTAATAGTGTGGTACTCGGGACATGTTGTAAATCCTTTGTCATACGCTAGATTTATTTTATGCCCTTTCAACTTGTCGTTATTATAAGTTGTGAAATTATTAGCCCATCCCTCGCTGTTGCCTGCTTTTGTCGTCTGGTGGGCTGCTAGAACTGCGTCAGTGGCATCAACAACCGCTGCTCCGGAGCATCGCGCATGCGCCACAACCCAGTTATCATAAGCTGGTCTTCCGACCACTAATTCTGGAATGACGTCCCACTTGAACTGTTTTGAAGTGATAAAGAAATCTTCAGACGACGTCACAAATACTTCGCCTCTTTTTTTAACAGTTGACATAATTGTGTCATAAGAGACGGCTTCCTTTAATGTCAACATTGGTATATTGAAGCGCCTTCCGGTTATCATTACAGTCGTGTCTGCAGAAAAATGTTTACTAGCTGTCACTAAGGTTTTCAAAAGAGTATCCGTGAATAGTATATCAGCGTTAGAGTAACCATAGTAACGAGTGTCAAATTTTTGCATCACAGTTGTGAACATTGTTTTCAATACCGGGACTCCGCCAGCTGCATGTTTCGTGATTGGAAACACTGTCCAGCCACGTGACTCGCACTCGCGCCTCACTTTGGAATCGTTTGTGAACACGACTAGATTTACCTTTGGTAGAAAAGTACTCCAATTCCGTACCGTTGTATTATGCACAAAGTATTTTTTGGGAGTAGAATGCAACGTGGTAAATAATGTTGCGATGGGTCTCTTAATTTCCATTTCAATTGAAACTGGTGGCTGTAGAGAGCATTCGTAAACTATCTCCTTGAAAACTTCACGAAATAAATCGATGTTTTCTTTCGATGGAACATGATTTTCACATATTTGTGGTAACGTTTCCACCAGTGATTTCCGCCCATTTTCGTGTAAATACTGCGAAAATGCAGTCATAAAGTTATTGAAAGAGCACGAGAATCCGTTCTTTGTCACTCTTGACGATGTGTGGTATAAATAGAGTCCAATGTTGAAAAAGGTCAAGAGTCCGAGGATTGTTATTGGTACTGCTTTTACGGACATTGCTCAGAAAAAGAAGGTGACCATCGGAACCAGACTCAATATGTATTCCAGTTTTATTCATTCCATCCAACTGTTAGCAAGTCACGTAGGAAACGACCGGACCTTCGCCAACACCTGCAATGAGAACTAACATTTATAGATAAAGGTTAAAGGAGTTAGACGAACATGAAAAAGTTAATAAATTGAATGAAGTACCGGAGGATCTCCAGGGTTTCTAACCCAACGCAGAAAGCGACGAACTAGAAATAAGTATGGTTTTAAGATCAATGCTGTTTTTCACCGTGACAATGTGATCGGGCTCTATCTTAGTCGTAAGTACATTTACTATCGTGGTCATGCTTGAAACATAACTGAACGTTCCGGAAAGGAGTACTTCACAATGTGTAACCAGATCCCCGTTTTTGTGATAAAATTTTCTTAGTGATGATCTCAAACCTTTATCCACGCATGTTTGTGTGACTAGATAATGGGCGAGTTGCGTGACCCTGAGAAATAAGAAAATGTATCTGAAAGGCTACTATTAAGACTTAGTAGAAAATCTAAGAAAAGATTTTTTTCTATCTCTAAAGACGTATGTCTCAAGACTCATTCTGAAGTTAACCATTGATAATAATATTTAATAATCATTACTGGCTTGTTTTCTGGCTAACATGTTTTTTGTTACAAAATTAAAGAGTATCCTTGTTGCACCGTCTTGGGTAATCAATTTAAGTGTCTTATGATGTGATGTCGCTAGTATTGTTTTTTTTTTCATTTCCCACTCAAGAATCTTTTACTTATATATGGAGACGTCGCCGTGTGTCGGTGAAAGGCAACACACTTTGCCCACGATCGGTACGTATGCCTTAGAGCAGGGGTTGTTCCTTAGCGTGCCGAAACTCACTGTAGCACAGGACCTCGGATTCTACGGTTCCATCCGAAAAACAGGGATAGTCAACCCCGAACCATTGAGCTCATAATTAGAAAGCAAACACGAACCACAAAGTACTAACGACAGTTTAGCATAGAAGGTTCTCTGATATGCTGACACGCAGTGTGACATTGGACCTGTGTTTCTTAAGTTAAGTTGCAACAGCATAGAGTAACAGGAACCCCACTAAAACAGGAGGTAAGATTAGGTGCTCCGAAGGGTAAGCAGTTCCTGCCCCGCGCGCGGCACCCGTCGTATCACATGTTTCGAATACGGGAATAAGTCACGTTCGGTGTTGGTCATAATCTAATAAAGGGAATTTAAAGTAGCGGCGATCTTAACATAAAATACGATTGCAGATCTCAAATGGGATGGGACCAGGTGTCCGGAAGGAGTCAGCGTCCCCTAGTGGCATACTAGACCCTCCCTCATATTTCATGGGAAATTAGAAGAATTTGTATTACGTGAAAAATATGTAACTACAGTCTTAAAAGTGCATATTGTAAATTTGCTAAAAACGCCACTAAGAAACCATCCCAATGATATAAATGCTTTAACTTTAGGGGAGACGCTATTTTGGGTTTTTTTTCATAAAGAAACATTAATGTACATTGTTTTGTACTTACAAAAAACATGAAGAAATTCTATACTGTACTTAAAGAATTATTACATGTATATATTACACTATACAAGAAATTGATGAAAAGGTAAAGGTAACTAACAGTGATAGATCTCATAAATCCTATAAGGAATGCAAATTAAGGAGTTGGGAAAACAACGACTCCTTAATACACCAGAGGTGGGATCAGGTGCCTAGGAGGAGTAAGCATCCTTTGTTGACCGGTCATTACCGCCGTGAGCCTTATATCTATATCAGATAAACGGAGTTTCCATTAAGCCGTGGCCGAGTGGTTAGCGTGTTCGACTGTTAATCGGAAGACTCGGGTTCGAGCCGCGTTAGCGCCACTCCGCGGTTGGCCGTCCCTGTCCTTCGGATG
>JACSZP010024602.1:0-10833 GCA_016161895.1 Pinna nobilis
ACTCTAATTTTATGTGGCCTTAGCAGAATCCAAAACTGCCGTTGACAAATTGATGCGTCGGAACTCTTATGGTTTATTTCTAGAAGATATGGGATATCAAATACCATAAAATATAAATGTTTTCATACCTCTTAAGAAATAAATTATTGAATCAGACATTTTAGATAACACAAACCATACTTGCAGACGTAATAATGCGTTCATTAATATCGTTCAGACGCAATTTATTTATCATTTGGATGTAACTTCCGGCTAGATAATAAAAACCATATGAAGACATTTCGGGCAGACAAATGTCCATTTTAGCTAAGGCTGCGATATTGTAATATTTCACACATAGCAAAGTGATAACAAAATATGAGCTTTATTAAGCGTTTGTCGACGAATCTAAAGAAAAGACGATTCTGCAGTCTTGATAATGAGAAATATACGTGGAATAAAATGGAAATTGAAACTCCATATACTATATGCAATGATATTCACTTGCGTACTTCGTTTGATCTTTTTTATCCTACACATGGACATGGGACATAAATATTCGTAGGCCCTATTGATATTTCCTTCTTTGTTTTATATAAAACCAACAATTTTCGATGCCCACAAAATCTTATGATTTGAGCAATTTTTTTATTTATCATTATTTCATGAAGGAAATAGAATTCATCCTTTTGAGTTTTTTGAAATTTAGATATACTCTTTGATAATTCTGCTAAAATAATAATTTTGAGAAGGATAATACTTTTATAGGAAAATTAGGTCATTTTTCATAAGACTCGAAGTACAACGAGGGACGAACTTACAAAATTTATCTGTGACAAAATGAGTCTCATTTAAGTAACTACACACGAAAATTCAAAAAGGAATAAATTTATAGCTATGAATAAGGAGTGATGAGATCTACTGTTTTAAAAATTCTAAGAGGTAGACCTATAGCATGCAAATATTCTAGAGCCTAGTGTCTATAGGTTTCCATTCACTTCAAATCTCTTTTTAAGCTTAAGGTTTGTCTAAATTAAGCCATAGAGTTAAAAAAATGAAAGAAACACAACTCTGATGATATTAGATAATGAATTATCCTAAAGTTCTCTCATTTATCTTATTTAAAGCGTATATAGCCCAATAGGGGCTAACATGCAACAGCGCACATGTCACCCTAAATTTGGTTTTGACATTTTCAAACCACTTGATTTTAATCAAGTATTCAAATGAAATAAAAGAAAGGTCTAGATTTGAATTTATATAAACGCTTAAAGATATTTTTAGAATATCTAAAAATGAATATTCACATTACATATAGGCCTAGATTTATGCGTCAGGTTTTTGGAACAGCTCAAATCTTAGCCTTGGAAACATGGAATTCGCAGGTGTGTTAGATTTATCGCCCTTGCCGTACTTGGACCAAACTATTTCACTGTTCCGAAATATAATCAAGATTTTTTTAACAGATTTTTTTTTTTTTTTTACAAATTTCTAGTTTTTATTTCTCTTTTTTATGTATTGTATTTTATATATGTAAAGTATAGATCTAGTTTCCCACTGCATGAAAAATAAATTTGAATTTCATTCACTGCGTAGCACTAGTTGCTATTAGATTTTCTAAACAACATGGCGTCTGCCATGGAGGTTCGCGCCGATTCCGCTTTAGAAACGCATAGAACATCACTTCTCGAAGTTATAGAAGATAAAAATAGAGCTTCAAATAAGGTAAATACAGAAAAGATAAATTAATTGATTAACTAAAATAATTTAGGCGTCTTTATACCTTGTTAACGATCAGACAACACAGACTCCACGGAAAGTGTAATCATTTGTTTTGATCTGTGCACGTTTGTAAGATAACGGATTCTGAGCACTGAATGATATTATTTTGGTTATTTGTCACATTAACTCACTATTTTGCAAATACAGTTTATTTGTGGACAACATAATATGAATAAAGCAAAATTATCCGAGAGCGCAGCACTATATTAGACCAGAGACGTATATACATGTACATGTTAATTTCATGTACATGTATGCTTTGTTTACATTCATTCATTCCAAGATTTGTTGGGTCTTGACAGCACGATGTTGATACGGCATAATGTCGAACAGTTAGGCAGAATGTTTTGTAAATGATGCAATGCTGCAAATTATTTTAAACATAAAAAACAACAACAAACTTACCCAATCCATCAATATTGCGGAATTATTTTGTATCACAAATTTTGTACAGCGGAGTTGGTCAAAACGAAGTCAAAGGGGATTGACTTTTGACTTTGTTATAGGCATTCTTAGTTATAAGCACCAGAATTTACTACATCATTAGATAAATAGTAATTCTTTTGGGGGATTTTATTCCTGTTCGTTATAGCACTGAATTCGCTTTAAGCCAATTCGTTATAGACAGTGTTGTGGCCCTAGCTGGGAATTGAACCTGCGACCCCAAAATTCCAGTGTTCAACCATTGAGCCAAAAGTCCGGACGTTAGTGCTGAAGGGCCGAACACTGCCTAGGTTTACCATATTACAGACTCTAATGTATGTACAAACGATGTAAAAATTCTCCACTTGCAAAATTTGCGAAATGTCTCAATTAATGATAGCAAATTTTATGTTTTTGTGTTTATGACATTAAGGATCATGAATATAAAGCGCTATGCATAAGGCACAGTTTTTAAGAACAGTTTTATCACCTGACATAGTTAATTCTTATTAGTTGTATTGTGGCTTTAAGGACACCTAGTCCAAAACAAGTGCTCAAATTTTTTCTGACATTACCGTTTGCGTTTTTTCCTTCTACACTTATTTGAACCCTTAAACCTGGATTTTTGGAAACCCTCTTATAGGCAGTTATTTGAAGAAAAAAAGAAACAAAATCATCAGCATTTGATAAGTTCCAATGTACGAGTTTAATTAAGATTGAAATCAAGCTATCGAAAGTGTTTTGCATCTCAATGCTTGCTTCATAAGACAATTTTTAATGCCAAACCGTGCTCCTAAATGTATATTGGTTAAAACCTGACAGGAATATTATCATAGTCAAAACCTACACGAGACGATGAAACAAAAATTGTGTTGGGCGCCACAAAGTTGAACTTTCTGATCTATTGTTTTACCAAAAAAATTAAATAATATATACTGTAATAAATATCAATAATAGGCCTATAATAAATAAAATTTCTGGAGACAAAAAAAAAAAAAAATTATGAAATTTTCACAAACTATTGTTAAAGGCATGCATTTATACAAAAATAAAAAATAAAGATTTATATGGTCATTCACTCATTGAAATGAATGAAACTATGTAGGGAGCCTCACAATTATAAGCAAATCTATCACAGCCTATTAATAGATACATATGTATACAATTTACATGCTACTTTCGATAGCATGCAGTCGAAGCGAGATTTCCCATAATAATCAACAACAAAGTTAGGAATGATTTGTATGGATGTAATTCCATTTCATTTCAAAGATTTATTTATTTAAACAGGTACGTAATTATAAAGATAGGTATGTGTTTGTCGGACATTTAATACATGTTTCTCTGGTGTTTTGGAAAATACAGTAGACACTGCACTTGGTAATGACTTGTAGTTACAACTGATGTCTGTGCCAATTTGTGCTAAACCTGTTCAACTGACATGTGATCACGGAGTCAATGTGATGAAAGAAAAAGCCCTGGGCACTTGTTTGGTCCACATTTTTTTTTGTTTGTTTGAATTTCACAATTTTTTATTTAGCCGCCCTGACAACTTTCAGATAGATCCCAATTTATTTATACATCACAATGTTTTGTTTACATCAAAAATATAGAAGAGTGAAGGAAAACAAACACCAGAATCCATACTGGTCATAATGGTCCAGAAATCTGATCACAATTCTTCTGAAAAATTCCTCTTATTGACACTTTCTGGTCCTCCCAGATGGTGAATTTTTCTCACTTTTTCAAATTTTGCAATTTGAAGAATAACTATATACATTATATATACATATACGTATTATATATACGTATAGTATATATAATACATTATTTACCATTATCAAAAGTTTCAAGGCCATGGGGTCAAAGGTCAAGGTGACAGCAGTTTTAAATTTCGAAGCCAAATACCTTGGAAACTAGGATTTTCAATACATGTATACTGTCGCATAATTGTAGAGAGCCATGTTCTACCACCATGGAAAGTGTTAAGGTGGGTGGGTCAAATGTCAAGGTCACAGAGCAATTTGAAATTTTCGAAGCCAAAAATATCTTAGAAAATTGATTTTTGATATTTGGTTACACCATATAATTGTTGAGAGTGATGAGATCTACTATTTTCAAAAGTCGCAAGGTTGTCATGTCAGAGGTCAAGGCAACAAAGCAATTTGAGTTTTTCAAAGTCAAATATTTAAAGGATAATGTTGTAATGATAATAATCAGATTTTCGGTACATGAATGCATTATTGTAGATAACGATGAGTTCTGCCAAAGATCAAGATCACAGAGTAATTTGAAATTATAGGAGAAATCTGACCAAATGGTTCTATATTTTTCTCATTGGCCCTATAAAGCCCTGCTCTGTCAGACAACCATTTTGATGTGTCCGAACTTGAGTTTCACTTGCCCCTCAGGCAATCAGACAGCTGTAAATGCCAATCTCAGCCACATTAAAACTAAAAACAGAATAAGATGTGACACTGTTTTTGCACCTGTGATCCAAATCTGAATGGACACTAAGATTATCAAGTTGTAATTCCATCACATTGGTGTTGATTGACTTTATGAACTAGAAAAACAAAGTGAATTGTTACTAAATCTACAAAATTTATTAATGATAATTTTGGAGAGGAAGGGGGTCAACTCCACCTATCTTGTTTTCACTTGAAATCTTAGATCATTAAAAAAGTATAACTCACAGATGAGGTCAATCGATTAGCTGTTAATTCTTGAGGAGTTACAATTTAGTAAATGTCAAACTAAGTATACACACGTCAATTGACTTACCAAACAAAACATACTTATATTTATAGCAATGAACAGATAAATATCCATTTATGTATACAGTTTTTGTTTTACTAATTTCATTATTAATTTTAAGATATATTTCTTCCTTTTTTTATGGATTACCTTTAGTCTTTATATCATATTCCACTCCGGAGAGCTAATCCTGTCAGCTCCATTCCTATAGGCACACTAGATATCACTACTTAAGTCCATGTACTCAGACCTCCAGTTTATAAATTCCTTTAATTCTACCTTTAAACAGTTCTTTAATGACATTGATTACAGTGTTAGAGGAGAATTTAAACTGACAGTTTCTATGTGTTATAGCAATAAATATAAGATAAGTAGGCATTACAGAGGGGTAATTAATCAATGGGGGATTGTAAACTTCATGTAAACTGCATGGGGTAGATAAAAAGAGAAAACAGCTATATACATACATCTGAAATACCATTAAACTTCTCGTATTTAATCAAGATACTATGTAAATATTCAAATATTTAAGGTTTGCATCAGATTCAATAGATATTATTGGAAAACAGTGGTACATGTTTGGATTGGCTGATAGCATTTATTTTAGGTGGTTGTTTACTTTTGAGTCGTTGCTACGTATTTCCATTTACACCTGTGTGCTGGCTAAATATGAAAATGCTACTATAGAGAAGGAAAACAATATGGCCTCCGGAAATAACATGGATGATCTCCAAGAAGATGTAGATGAAGGAGACAAAGGTGTAAAACCTGATTCTGCACAGAGAAAAAAACTAAAGAAAACTGTTGTGAAGAAAAAGAAAAAAACTGAACCTCAGTTTGAATGGCCGAAGAAAAGTTATTTTGAGATTGCTTGTGAGGAAGCTGGTCAAGTGGTAAGATTAGTATCAAGAATTGCAATTATTTTCACCAAAAGTTCATTAATATTTTGTATGTAAAACAAAAACTTTATTTTTCTATTTTCAGAAAAATTTGGTTCATCAGATTGTATATATCGCTAAGCTTAAAGAAGATATTGACAGAAATGAAGTTGGCAGTAAGTATAAAGTAAAAGTTTAGATATTTCAAAATTTTAATCATCTATATAAGTTTGCATTGTCGTATTGTTGTTTAACATCCCACTCAAGAATCTATCACTTATATGGAGACGTCTGACCTTGTGCTGGTGAAGGGCTACAAATTTTGTCTATATGTTCAGCGCTTATGACAGTAAAGTAGGGAGGGTTCTTTTATATGCTGACACCTACATGTACTGTGACAAAGGACCTTGGTTTTTATTGTCTCTATTTAAGCTATTTTTGATAAACTATTGTTTTCTTATTGTGCCCTGCTAATTTGATGGTAAAGACATCTGTGGTGCTTCATATCAATATTTTGAATTTAAGTAATGGCATAAATCTATGATTATAAACCATGCATGCACCTGTGAAGGGCTATAAATCTGACCAGCTCTGCACATATGGCAATGACCATTAAGCATGAGGGCTCTTTAGCACACTGTTGACACCTACCTTGACATATGGGACCTCAGAATTTTTACTGTCTCACCCAAAGGACAGTAAATCAGTTGAGTTTGTAGTACAGATTCGAACCCAGAATCTCACAATCAGAAGGCTTACATGCTAACCACTGAGCCATCATGGCTTACTTAGCAAGTGGCATGACCACTAAAAGTCCTTGACCCCCTAACACAAGCTTCAACAAGGTTAAAGTGAATAGTGGTATTTGTCTATAGTTGCTGTAGGTCAGTACTTCTTAGGTTCCATAGTGCACTGCGCTGGAACAAATCTGATATGAAGATTTGAAAGGATCTAGATAGGCCATTTTAGTCACATTAAGCTAGCAGACTTGCCAACCTTGAAAAAAATTCTAGTTTTCCAATGTTATGGGGGAGACTTTAAATTTTGCCAAAAGTTGATAAGAAAGATTAAGTGTTTTATGGGGGAGACATGCATTTTTTCGTAAGAAATTATCAAAATTTACCCTATTTATGGGTGAGACTTACAGTAATTGGCAAGTATGAGCTAATTATGGAAACCAAGGCTAAGGGAAGATGAAATGTCACATTTGGACCAGAAAGAAGGGGAAACCCTCTTGCTTTAAACATAAGTTCATTGTTGTTGTGATATTTTAACATTTAGATCCACTCAGTGTGTGTATGATATATTGAAGTAATTGTTCACTCTTTTAACTCAATTATTATAAATCATGCTCATGTAGACATATGCAAGTGTGTAAATTCATACAATAAGCCACATCATGCCATTCCTTAGTATGTGTTTATACTGTATAACAAAATTCTAATTTTAGATTACCATGAGAGATTGCTGAAGAATATACAGAATGTGAACCAGACAGAACCAGTTACTGGGCTCCTTCTCGTCTACTTTAAACATCTCGTCCACGTGATGGAGGTAATTCATACTCAAAAGTGTGCAAAAAAGTGGGGCAAAGTGTCATAATTAAGATATTTGTATATGAATACTTTACACTACAATATCTAAAGTGTAAGAGTACCCTAAATAATTGCTTTCTTATCAAAGCTTGTATGATAATGACAAAATGAGGAAAGACATGTAGTAATATCAGTAGTATTTAATATTGAAATATTGTCTATTTGGAAGTTACGCTTTGTAATAAGTGCATTTTGTTACAATACCTGATCTTAAAAGAGTCATCTGATCTTTTGGATTTTATTGAAAAGTAGAAAATGAATCTGATGCCTTTAGTTTTTGGCAAGTTTATCTGTGTGTTCCACAAATTTACTTTGGAATGGTAAACAATAGTGGTTTTACTGGTATGTTTTTTTCCAGAGAAGGGGGATGCATTTGATACCAAGCTTTTTGACTTTGAATTTAATGTTTGACCTACTTTTAGAAGGCTGTAGCTTTGGCCCTTTATATCTTCGAAATAATAGATTATGGTAAGGCTATCATATGTCAAATATATTCTATATATAAATTCTTTCATTTACATTGTAGTACCTTAAATGTTTTCTTGTGACCTTGACCTTAAATATTATTCTTGCGACCCTGATTCTTGATCCTCATTTGTTTAATGTTTCTAAACAGAGGAAATTGTAGGGTTGTATACATGTACATGTACCTCATATAACATGACTTTCAATTTGGCAAAAATGACAATTGATTTCTTACGACCTTGACTTACATTTTATGAAGTTAATGCTAGATATATTTCTCTTTGCTACTTACTGTACAAGAGCATCAGTGTTCCACTATATTGTTAGTCCCCTGTTGGCTAGTTGGAGGGGACTGATAGTGTGTTTTTTGCTACTGTTGCAGATATTGAACAGAGGATATATGTATATCAGTAGGTTGCAGATTCTGTTTTTGAGTACTGTTTCAATGAACCTTCTTTCTTAGCAGAGTTATTGCTCTTGAACTATAGACAATTTGTGAAATTTTCAGTTTTCTTGACTTCTTTTTCATTCCATATCAGATCATTTTGAAGTGGTTTTATCTGTAGGCCTATGTCAATGTATATAAAAAAAAGGTCACATATGACAGGTGGTCACTTAATTCAGGTGATTTATGTATGAAGAAGTCATTTTGAGAACCATACAATTGGTCATATAAGACAGGTTATCCTTCATTTCAGTAGGTTGTTATGGCAACTTAGACTGCACTAAGGTATCATATTTAAGTTAATCTTAAGTACATGTAAAAGACTTGTAACACCTTTCCCAATCAGAGCAATCCTAAGTCACCACATTGGCACACAGCAGCTGTCTAGCACTCAAAACTTTCAAAACATCCTGGTATCAATGACATAAAATTGAAAAATACGCTAAACAACAGTTTACAAACAATTTTTGTCTCCCCTTCCCTGGTAAACAAATAGCATTGCTTTGATATACAAAATATTTCTGATTAACTTCTTTGTTTGTAGACTTCATCTGATGTTATCACAGATGTCATTCAAGATTTAAAGCAGAACAAGGACTCCTCCGATGGCTTTATAGAGGAAGCTAAGATACTAGTCATCTCACATGACATTCCGTCCAGACTTTACCAACAATGGAGTTATAGACAACTGGATATCATGGCCGCTAGAATTGAAGGATATGATGGATCAGACTCGTCAGACAAAATAGTGATAGATCTTCTGACTCAAATCTTAAAACTTGGCAATGCATTAGCAAAACAACCAAAAGTAATTAAAACATTCTACATGATTGATTATTTAATATCATTTGATTTGGCTGTATTTTCCCATTTGACCTAAATCTAACTACTGCCAACAATGTTTTTTATATAAGTAATATTTTCTTCACTTTATCATTTTTATCTGAACATTATTTATGCCAATTATTATATTATTAGCTCCAAATATTTCAATAAAACATGAAACACTTTTTATCTCAACAGAGTGCAAAGTTTAAAGATTTTTTTTCTAAACATCTGCATGATGTTAGGTTGGCGATACAAAAAAAATCCTGATTTTAAAAGTAGCCTTAATATCAAAGAGAAACCTAGATTTTCAACTAAAATACATTTCTTATAAACTTTATTTAAAATAAACAGAAAAATATACAGTTTTTGATAGCATTTTCTGTGTTCAAAGCTAAAACTGGAGTTCAGATCAAAAGAGAGATCTGCAGCAACATTGAAAAACAGTCAGTAATTTGGTGAAATATTAGAATAAGTTGTTGTCTGGAAATCAAATGAATATAGCTTTCTGCATTAGTACCTTCCCATTATCACACAAACTTTAGTGAGATTATAAAATTTTGTAAGTTAATTAGTACTTTACTCAGTTTCAAAATTAACATATGTAGCTGTGTCCCTATGTCTTGGCATTTCTCTAATATTCACTACCCAACATTCCTTTGGTCTATTCCAGACTATGCTACACTGTCCAGTTTAGTTGTTACTTAACTATCATTTACTATAAAGTACATGCACGTGTATAAAAGTAATTATGTGGCATGCACGACTGAAATCCAAATACATTGGGATGATTTATATAATGGCAGAACCTGTTATGGTCTGCACCAGATTATCTGTTTTTATGAAAAGTAAGAAAGTGAACCTGGAATGCTTGTTTTTGAATTTCTAACTTAAAGTCAGCATATGTTTCTATATACATGTACTAATACAGCTATTACAGCAAAACATATTGAAAGATGAAATCATTTGTAATAATATTGTCCAATGGGGAATTTAATTTAAGGAATCCAAGCATTCATTAATATTTCATTAATGTGGTTATTGATTTATCTTTCAGCTAAACTTAAAAAATGTGATGGATTCATTACATGAAAAATTACCTGACCTACTTCCACAGCAAGGTATGTAGCTATAGGTGCAATCAACCAAATTACCTGAGATTATAGGTACATGTATATTTGCAGTATCTAGAACTATTACAGATAAGTAAGCATTTTGCAAACAATATAGGAACTCTTTTGTTATAATATTCTGGATGTTGTACCCCACATCTGTTGAAGGAAATATGAAAACATTCTATCAAGATCCCCAATAAAAATTTGGTAGGGAGAAGGGGGGGGGGGGGGGGCTGTGAATTTCCTATTGTTGCCTTCCCCACTTTTATGTAAAATTGAATATATTTTGTAGCATAGGCAAATCTTTTTGTAATTTGACTGATTCACCATTACAGCTGTACTTCACTACCTACTGGAGGATGATGACCCTTGTATGATTTCACTGGAGGAGTATCTGGGCTTATATGAGAAGCCATATGATGTTACATTAGAGAGTGGTGAGTATTCTTAAAGTTCCTATCTATACTATCATTGAACAACTCATCATTAAATGTATATTTTGTTATATATTTTGATGTTTGTACAGTATTTCATACAAATATTATTCAAAATCATACTTTGTTAATACC
>JACSZP010024603.1:368-13022 GCA_016161895.1 Pinna nobilis
AAGGTCACACACATAACTCCCGTTCCTCGAAAATTCTGCCACGGGGGGTATAAGTCCCATTAGGTCAATTCTAGTTGTGAGAGATGTTATCTATACAAGCTGGCAAGATCTCTTATTGTGAGAAAGACTATACAAGCTAGTCAGATCTCTTATTGTGAGATAGAGATTATCCATACAAACTAGCAAGATCTGTCCAATTCAGGCCAACAGTATGTCTGATTAATAATGTGTTCTTGAATGAGAAAGTTTGCCAGTGTATTTGTGCCAGGGTGATAGACCTGTAGCTTCTGTGGAAGATACTGTAATCTTTAGAGGAATTGGATTAATTTTTTACTCTAAAACATTCAAAATATAAATTTCTTCCTTTAACTTTCCATATTTTTCTTTTTTTCAACTTTGTTTGATTTTTTTTATTGCAGAATTACATGATTAAAGAAGGCTTAGCGTGGGTGGATGACCAGTCAAATGGAGAAAGGCAATTTTGGTTTCCTAGTTTCTTTCCTGATGTTTCCCCCTCATCTTGAGGTTAACAAGAACCAGTTTACAACTGCTGCCAATGAAAATTTATATAAGTATGAACTAATCTTGAACTGCTGGCAATGAAAATTGAAGTGCTGATTTCAAGGAATAATCAGTTTAAGTTATGTCAGCATACCTATATGTCACACTGGGAGTGCCATCTTTTAGTCAGTGGGATATATAAAGATGCAAGACTGTGACCCTTTATTCATTGTCATTTGAAACAACTAAGCCTGAGGCTTTCAATAATTACTGAGCAAGGAATTTTACTGGAGAATATAGGTTCTCTATGTGGCCAAGTGACATCTCAGGATAGACTTATGAGGATGTTCAAGTTCCAAAAAATATCCTATTTATCATGTTATGGTCGATGCAATGCTGTAGAATATGCATGGAAAGACCACTGTTAAAACAGACACTTTGCCTTGAAAAATCATTTGTGAAAGAAACAGTTTTTGAAACGATCAAGTGAATAAAACCTCTCTTAATAGGCGGATTCCCAACAAACTTTGCTTGATTGACCGAGTTCAGATGTCTTTTGCCACTAGGAGAAAGTCATATATCAGCAGCCACTACGCTCTTGGCATGGATAGATGTTTACAATCTAATAAATGAAATGTACTACTTTTTGTTTCCCATGGCATTTGTACTTTTTGCTGATCATTCTGGATTAAGTGGGTGGAAAGCTGAGATTGTTTTTTAAATGTTATGTGAATTTATGAAAAAATAAGCCAATGAAATTGCATTTAATTGAATACAAGTAAGTCAAAATCTTCTGGTTATGAATATGATGATAAGTCCAGGAGGAGGGTACCCTACATTCAGAAACTTTTTCATGCATAAAATATAAAAGCATGTACTGGTTTGAATTTTTAAAACTGTTTTTGCCCTTTGTCATTTTTTGACATTTTCAGCTGATTTATGATATCTCCAGGTAGTCATGTTTCTCAGGTGAGAGATATAGGCCCATTTTGACCCTTTTATGTTTATTTGCATTGCTTCAATCATGGCTAAACAGTGCCTGATTGGTTAAAACTTTTTGTAGTACACCCAATCAAAAATCTTCAAATATGAAATTTAAACCACTGAAAATCTGTCTAAATTATGCAGAGTATACAATGTACAACCACATGCCGAAATAACGTGGGAGATGGAGGGTGATGGTAACACAGTGCCAGTGAACTGTACATTATTCAACACAGTAGTTCATCAGACGTTTGACTGTCACTACACGTGTTGTGCAAATAATTAATTAGGCCTGATTACACAAGAACTATTATCTCATTGTCAGACCTTACTATTGAACTTGTTAATACATAATTATGAAGTCATTCGACGGCGAGGGTGTCTGATTGGAAATGCAATCTTGCACAGTCTAATTCTACATCATCGACAACCCTAACATCATATCCATGTACATGAGTATCATTTGTATGATTGAAATAAATAATTCAAGTCACTTACAGAATTTTTGTGAATTTATAATTTGTTTTGGCGACCTGCTGAGATTTTATTACGTTCCATATAGACTCGTTGAAACGATAATGATGTTTTGGTGTTATTACCAGTGAAAGCTATGTCTTTAATCAAGTTGTATAGTATAGCTGTAGAAATGAAAAGCTTTGTTTCCTTTGACCTAAATTAACAGTGAAGATTCATGAGGTATAAAGTGGGGCCACATTAATTCGGACTCTTTTTTTTCCCCAAACAAATTGTCTGGATAAACGAAGTTTCCAAATAACCGAAACCTACATATCATAACTACCGACTTGGAAATTTTGTTCCCTAGAAATTTCTTGCGGAGAGTGAAGCATCCAGATTATTGGCGTCCGGGTCTATGAGGTCCACTTGTACTTGAATTTTGTCAACATCTCTCTTATCTTGGACATCTGGCATACTAAATCTCCTGTGTACAGACATCCTCCACGAAAAAAAAAACCAGAATTCCTCCTTTCTTGTTACCGGTATTTTACACCTACGTTTATTTCTTGAATTTCCCATAAGAACAACAAATATATTGACTTCCAGTTCCAGTACTTTTTCCTCTCAACATCTCTTTATTCCTATACTTGATTTGTATTAAATTCCATGCCAGAGGGTATACCAGAACTATCGACTTTCTTAATTAAGCTTGGTAATGTCTGGCAGAAGTTAGACTCACTACTGCTTGGGTTGTTCATGATATGGGACATAAGTATATATATTTTCATTGTTTTGGTGTTGGTTTTTTTTTCTGGTTTTGGTCAATGAATCATGCATGCCGTTGGCTGTGTTCAACCTTGAAACTCTCATCAAAAGTCGAGCAATGTACTCATATTAAATTGACTTGATGAAAATTGGCGATTGATGAATTAAAGAATGACAGCCTATGGAAAATATAATGAACTTTTTACGACTGAGTCAATAAAAAAATCCCTGGGATAATTTGGATTATTGATTAGTACAATGAAATTAGATATTACGGTTCCAAACGGTAAAATATGAAAAACGAAACCACATTTGAATGCTAATAAAACTTATTCCGTGTGAGTGGCTTTTCATTGATGTTTGATTACTCCAATCTAGCCATCAAACATTCACTCTGATTTAATGTCTGAAAAGTTTCATTTTTAATTCGACCCATACCGTTAAGAGAAGGTTGTGTTGTTGCCCAGTCTGCGGCGTCCACACTTATGCTGTTAGCATAATTTCCTACCTATGTTTGCTGTCAATAAATTCGAGATCCAATTTCACAGTAGGTGTCGTCAAGAACCCTTACTGCTAAATGACCGCAAGAGTGGAGCTAAGAAAATCTCGTAGCCCTTCATCGGCATGTTTTGACGTGTTCACACAGGTAAAATATTTTTGATGGAACGTTAAAATACTATACAACGAAAATACTAGCACGGCCGAATTTGTACATCAAATGCATTTATATAAACGTTGAATGCAGTTTCAAATACGACCAACGATCAATAGTTTCTACGTATATTGGCTTGTTAAGGAGACTGATATATACGGGAAGATCCCTGTGTTGAGCCTGGTAACCAAAGTTAACAAATGTTAAATATTCCATTAATAGGACTGAAAAAACATATCAAAATAGTTGTTTTCTTTTTAGTACCACTATCAAGGCGGAATCTAGGAAAGATTGCCAACAGAGCATGGATGATAATGGATGAATGCCAGCTATTGATATTTTTGTGGCACTTTATATTGCGAACGAAAAAGTTTCGTTGATTAGGCAGTCACTGATATCTCTTGTGTTCTCGTCATCTAACATTATGGCTATATATTTTTGTATCTGTATATCGTTCCATCTGTCTATATATCTGCAACAATGACATACATTTCAAACTTAACAGGTTTTTTTTCATTTTGGAAGGCGCGGGGTCGAGTCTCGTTTGAACCTAGGTTGATTACGTATGAAATATTATGCAACATAATATTTTCTTAAAGATATTCAGTAGAATATAAAAAAAACCATCCCCCATTATTGAGCGGCATTTATATGTGAATCTAATGATGGAGGATCTGTAGTCCCTGGAATGCGTAAAAACTGAATATTTATCAACTCTTTCAATATCTTGGCCCAATATCATACATGTAGATTGAACCCCCCTTTCTGAACCGAACCTGACCTTTCTGGTATATATTCAGCTCATCAAATTTCTTACCCTGGTTTCTTCCGTCTCAAGGAAGGTTTGCTCAACCTCTCTCTATAATCATTCTTTTTGGTACCAATATCTTTAAACCTGTGGCCTTGAAAAATTGTCGAGTGTCGTGGAAAGAAAGAGAGAGGGGATAACCAATCTTTCGAGGATGCAGAGGCATTCTTGTAGGTACCAATGTCTTTAAACTTATGGCATTGACGATTGCATTTTTGTATTTTACTTTTTCTTTTTTCTTTTTCTTTTTTAGATTTTTTGTTAGTTTCCGTTTTCATGCAATAAACGGGCATACTTTTATCATAAACATTGGTGTGTACGTTATAGCACTACGCCAGCTAGAAAAACGAAAAACAAACTACGCGAGCCAGAAAAACAAGCAGGCTCAATGGGATATCTAACGACAATAATCATTGGATCAAGTTGATTAACGTTCCTTTGTGATGGTTGATTTCATTAGAGATAAGTGATACTTCATTGCTTAACACTAAGAGAGCGATTCTTTAGCATCGTTCTTGAAATTGATCGTAAAAATACATGAAAGGTGCTAACTAGCGCATTTGTGAGGAAACATTCGAGATCAAAAGCGAAAAGGCATTATTCCAAATGACATACTAAATGCAATTTCGCTCCAACAGTCGTGGGTAACTTCATTACCTTTGACATGAAATTGTTAAACTCCACACGTCTTTTGACAATACACTTTTGGACATTGCAAATAGTTGAATTATCGTTTTTCTTATGGAATTCCTCAGTCAAAGTTTTTATTATCTTGAACAGAAAGTGCCTTTGTGAAAATAGAATACTGGAAGACACTTCGAAGACATTTTAAGAACTTATTATTCATTTCATAGATTTCATTTTCTGAATAAGCTACTATATATAAAACGTCCACCAAATGACCCTTAGTTTGACTTCAGATACATACAACGCCGAAGGTGCACTAGTTTTAGCAGTCTTCTGGTATAAGTGTCTCTACGCTCTAACTTTATAATCCTAAGTACATGGCTTAAGTTAGCAGTATCCTTCCTGAGACCTTACGTCTATATAAGGATCAGTCTGGCCATTTGTTTGTATGATGTAGACTATTACATGTGCACACTTCTATACGATTGACATGCCTGTACGCCATGGTTGTCAGTCGGCAATAGTGTGCGTTTCAAAGAAGTATATATATATATATATATTTCACCACTTATTCTAATGCAAATTATTGATTTGCGACAATTTAAAATTATGCTTATACGTCGACCCATTGCAGAGTGCTCATTGCAGTTCAAGTACAGTAAATACAGACTTATTGTTACTCTCTTTTATTCTGTTTTAATGTTAATTTCGCTTTTAAGACTAGCCAAGTGGCCTGCTAAACTTGATCCTTATTGTAAGGTGGTTTCCCAGGTGAGATTGTCTGTAGGCGAGGTTCCGTTATATTTGGCTTTTACTTGATTTTTATAATCTTACCTGGGTATTTGATAGTAAAAACCATTTGCCCTAGCTCAGTTTAACGCTCACTTCACCCCACACGCATAGACGTGTTTAGTAATTATAGAAAACCGATTTACACGTGTACATATTTAATAAGTTACTTTATACATGTGCGTACTCCGTACAGTAGGTGTAGTCGTTATGTCAAGCGTAAATTATCAACAGTATTGCTTCAGTTTATTTTGGCAGAGCTAAAAAGCATTTTTACTGGAGATGATTACAAGAACTATTAAATATTTAAGAATAAGCTCTCGAGTCATTGCCGTGTCGATACCATTTTGAGACCCACTTGACGGGATAATTCATCGACGGTGTTGCTGCTTACAACTAAGGAATAAATTCACGCCATGTGCGTTTCAGTAATGAAAAAGTTACTCAAATCCCAAAAGGAATTCGTAAAACATAAGTTGAAATAATCAATATCAAATGACATCGTTATTTTTTCATGAGTTAACCGTTGAATCCTTTAAGTGTGCGAAAACATTGTTCAAAATTAAGAATTTTTCTTGCTTGTTAGACAGACCAGTAAGGAAGATAGAGTTTCAGAAAAATATTTTGTTGTTGGTAAAATTATCGCAAAAAACATGCAAGTAGCTGAAGATACCCCCGCAAGAAAAGATAATTCAACCCTGGAGTTTAACTCGTTAGAATACAGATATTTTTGAATTTTCATGACAACAGAAAGAAAATTATATAAACTCACTTCTAGCTACTGGCTAGAGCTCGGTCTAGGAGGCATTGAATGTAAATTGCATTTTTTTGAAATTTTGATATTGGCTTTGAGGAATGTGCTCTCCTACATGTATTTTTTTATTCCTGAAAAAATAACACTCCTTTCTGATATTTCCTTAACGCAAATAATTAATAACTTGGTATTCAGACGAGGTAATGATATGTCTTTTGATACCCAAGGTAAATGCCAATACGGAATGCATAACATATATACTGTTCAATTAGATTAAACAATATTTACATAAGTCCCTTCGTTTGTTTCTGTTGATGTAAAATCAACTTCCCTTGTCACCATGCTTGTCAATAATTCATTTTTCATTTTGTTTTTTTAGAGAGAGTCGTTCATTTATTTCTAATTTCAATACCAGTTATATTTGATTTCTTTGTAAAGATATGAAATTACATATGGGCGTCTGGATCTGACGGAAGAACCGAAGTCATCAACTAGGTCGTGAACCATCCAGTATTTTATCTCGAAACATATCGATTTTGCTAAGAACTGGAAAACCCTTGCTACGGAATGGTTAAATATTATTGTCCTTTCACAGTGCATACATGCGGTGTTTAGTTCATGCATATAGGCAATTATGATTTGATGTATTTTAAAACGTCATCTGGCTACTCATTATGACAACTTTTCCCATCGTCCAACTTTTTTCTTTCTCTTTCTTCTTCATTTTTTTATTTTTTTTCTGTGTTGTTTGTTTGTTTCTGTTTTGTAGTCTTGAAACAATTTACCGGTGGTCATTTCTTATTGGTGGACAAGTGAACCCTGCTACAATTGTACTGGAGGAAAAGCCGCGTGCTATTTGTAATTAATTCTGCAAACTTTCTGACATCATCAACTTATGTTTCAGCAAGACTCGGAACTATTTCGACAAAGGGCAAACGACAGTATGATTCTAAAATGGCGATGCTCTAACCATGCGACCATGACAGACTTTCGGATTGCTATTTTTTTTTTTTGTTGTTGTAAATATTATGTTATTATTGTTGTTGTTGGTTTCTTTTTTTTTTTCATTGTTTTATTTTTATTCATTTCATTTATTCATTTTTATTTATTTTTTCTTTTATTACAACCTTTAATGTCCTACTTGGTTAATTATCTTTCAGTCATTGTGTACACCAAATACCGGTGAAGGGCTATCCTTGGATCCGAGACCATTGAGCTGTAAAGGTTTTTTTTCCCTACCTACAGCTACTATGACTTGAGGTCTCGGATTTTAAGGTCCCTTAAAAAACAACCCATAATCATTGTTTGAAAAGGCTTTTACAATTCTTAAATATCATTCGGTGCCAATCTACAAAACATTTCCGGGAGCATTAGTCTACTCGAACATTACATTTGCTTAATAAACGTTTCCACTGTTCTGTCCCAGTGTTGTTGTTCGACAAATCATATAAAAATTTCGAGCAATGAGTGTAAACAGCATATCACACATGTAGACCATATCTTGGCGGTTCAGAATATGTAAAAGTGAGATTGAATCCATTATATTCAATCGTACGAATGTTTGATCAAATTAGATATTCTAAAACATATACAGAGAAGATCTATACGTTTGTTGTTTGTTTTGCATCATGCAACACAAGACAATATTTCGGCCAAATGGTTGCGGCTAGTTTTTATCGGTGGGGGAAAGAACCCGGTTACAATTGTACGTTGGCAGAGACCATCGGCCCGTCTGCAAGTAAGTTGGCAAACATCATCAAATAATTATCTCAAGTTCCAGCTAGGCTCGAACCCGCGTCGACGAGAGGTGATAGACTAAATCGTTTAAAGCACAATTCTTTATCCCTTCAGTCGCGGAGGCCCGAATGTTGTTATTAGAATTCTATATGTAAGCAGTGATACTAAATAGATACCTTAATCTTACAACATAAGCTTAACACCGGGAAAATATTTCACTGAGAGACACCTGGATATGAAAATAACAAAAAACCGAGGTATCAATCGCCAAAAGAATAAGGAGGAAATTTGCATATTTCGTGAAAATAGGACAAACACTTATCTCTGAGACTCCATAAGCTGGATACTAGGTGCCATGAAGGAGTAATGCTCCCTTGCTGACCGGTCATACCCGATGTATTGATACAATACATAAGTAATAAACATCAATTGAAATAAAATAAAAGAAAACCAATATATGTATCGTTGAATTCAAATTATCCATAAAGTGAATACACCAGCAAGCTAAGGTATTAAATGTCAATATTGACTTACTTTCCATTTTTTCAGTTTTAGAAACCTGATTCTGATTTATTTCTTATCGATGGTCCATGAAAATGAAAGATTACCTTTCACACGGTATTTACTTAAGAATATTTTGTAAGACGATACCTTTATCACAAAATGATTTAAATACCGGGACTTTTTCATTGGCATTTGGTTCATACAAACGATTGTTTCGATCTTTATTTTGCATCGGGGAGTAGCAACGACCTAAAATACTTCATTGCATGTTAGAATTATCAATGAATTTTGAATTAGAAACAAATGTATCTCGTTGCACATTTAGGGGAACAATACATCACTGTTTGTTTAATAAAGTACTTTCGATTTGTAATGGGTTTATTGAATAAACAACGGAAGTGTACCCATGCCGTCTTATTAAACTAGGATAACTGCTTTATGTGAATTTGAATTGATCTATTTGTTCGCTCGTAGAATACGTTTTTGTTAAATACACATATATTTTTCTTTCATAAAAATGCTATCTATTTTTGTCTAGTTTTCTGTAGGTGGAGGGTCGTTGTCACAACCTAACAAAATTTTATTGTTCTAGAAGCATACCCATTATTAACCATGCCGCTGAAACAGCTGAACTTACCTACAGATTATATGCTTAAACAGAATGTTTAGTCTTTGCCACTGTCATCGTGTCATATTCGTATTGTTGTAGCTTATTTTTTCAATATCTGATAATTTTTTTTCTAATATCCAGTTTATTTTAATTTTCTGTCCATTTTTATATCTTTTGACATCAAAAACCCTCTTCTTTCAATGAAACACCGGTGTAGATAATTCGACAACCACTATAGAACAAGCAATTAAACATCTCATTTAGTGGGCCTGACATATGACAAACACTATTTGTGACGAGCATTTATTTCTCATCGATTCTATTAAAAAATGACTGTGGATGTGACGGTTCTACAAGGAATGCTAAATTTCTCCTCCTTGATATTTTTATAGCTATTCTGGTTCTCAGGGGCCTTTGTTTCTCTATTTTTTTTTTATTTTAAATATTTACAGGAAACAAATGATACATGTAATTCGGTTTCTTTTTTAAATATAACAAAAATACTCTGCTCAGAGATCCAGTGTAAATACCTGCCAGATAGTATTTTCAAATGAGATGTGCATATTTTGCAGAGGTCGGCGCATAGACTTGCACAAGACAGAGAGAGAAATGAACGGTAGACTTAATGAATCCACATGTTAATGTTGCAGCACAAGGGGTATATACATGTATCTTATTTCTATATACCCTGATATTACAAGGATTTCTTCTATTCCTGTGTATCATTAATGCTAAAGCCTTTGGTACATGTACGATGTGACATTAGATTGTATTCAGCAAGACGGTTTGAGGTTTGAGTTTATGCACTTTACTTGAAGAGCAAGAATGTAGATAAGATTATTCATTTAATTGTAGGATTTCTCTTCCCGTATCCTAAGATAAATTTTATGTCCTTGAATGACCCTCGTTAAAGTGAGTGTATGTCCATAAAAGAGCCATCCCCAGAAATAGGAATATATTGATATTTAGTCATATTTGACTAATTTCTTTTTTATGCTTCCAGTGATATCATTTCCTCTCTTCAATGATAATCTTGTTATATGGAATTGAAAGTACATAGTATACACCAATGAAATACGTCTACCATTCAAATAGTAGCACTGCTTACTCTACACTTTTTCATCCTACCATTTTCACCTAAAAAAGTGTCTGTGGCCTTAATCAATAAAAAGGATTGATTGTTTGATTGACACTATGTAAGTTTTTGTGTATTGAGCTGCATTTTAACATTCTTCTTTGAATCGCATGCATACTTCTTGTTTATCTTAACAAAGATCATCTGAGTGTTAAGTTGATGTTATCTATGAAAATATTTGTATGTCAAGCTTCTAACACTGACATTAATAGATTAAGATTCAAAGAACATCAACTTGTTAACATCATCGAGTCTTTTGAAATAACCCGAGTAATCATTTGTCTTGGCAGTGATAGATTGACGCTGCTAACAATTCATCGGCAATTCCATGACCTTTTCCATGACAGTTTCCACGTACTCATAGGAATTTAACAAAGATGGAATTGATGAGTTTCAGAAGTTTACATCAATTTCATTTGCTTACTATCAATTAGTTCTGCTGTGTTCTATGAAGATGTTTGATCTTACAAATGTGTTGATTAGTTTCATAAAACAAACAAAACAATTTAGTTTAAATATCGGTTTTTAAAATTGAAAAGATTAAATCAGACTTACAACATTACGCAATTCCGAGTTCCTTTTGAAATTTATTCCTTATTACAGAGATGACAATATCTCGCTTTTTCATATTTTAGGAGGAGAGGAAGCGTAACAAATAAAATGAATGACAGTTTAATTATGAAGTGCCAATTAATTGATGTTAACCACCAATAAATTAGCAATTTCTTTTGACATTTTGAATTTGCAAAAAAGGCGAAAAAAAATTTTGGATAAAAAATGTAAAACAGTATTGTAAACATTCAACTTAATTAAGCTGTCGAGGTTATCGTGTACGTCTTCTGAACCTGAGGTCATGGTTTCGAATCCACGCTGTGGGGTATTCTGGTTCCCTGTAAAACCAGGGTCCCTTGTCACATTATTGCTGGCACGTCGCAATACATGATAGTGCCGAGTGTAGGCCAAACTTGTCGCCCTTCACTGTCATCGGTGACGTCTCCACGTCGTAAGTGTAAGATTTTTTAGGGGGACATCAAACAATTAAAAACCTTCCAACCAACGTTATCAATTCAACTTGAAATAATAATAATGTCGTGTAACAATCGAGGGAATTCATTTCTGGTATTTATCATTGCTTTTCTTTTGGCATGAAACAATATTGTTCGAGCGATTAGATTTTTAAATTTCAAGCCGCGGAACGTAAACGATGAGACAACATTGTTACGGAACTACATGCATTGCTTTCATATGCTCATAATTAATTCCATGCAGCCCTTGTGCAAGTTCATTGTTAATTACAAATGTAAACTTCCTCACACAAGTCTATCTAGTGTGACACAAGACACAACCACAGACACAACACAACCTAGACACAAGTCTATAACTTCATGAAAAGGTCAAGGTAACGAACAGTGACCGATCTCATAATTCCTATAAGGAATGCAAATTAAGAAGTTGGGCAAACACAGACCCCTGGACACACCAGAGGTGGGATCAGGTGTCTAAGAGGAGTAAGCATCCCCTGTTTACCGCCGTGAGCCCTAAATCTTGATCAAGTAAACAGAGTAATCTGTAGTCAAAATCAGTGTGTACAGAACGGTCTTACTTTTATGATACCAAAATCCTTTCCATCGGATGACGTTTCATATTTGTCATGCCATTAATGCAATATACATTTGTAGGTATATACGTCAATATATTATCACTGCCAGAGCAACTTCGACCGATTTTGTTTGTTTTCCAACTTTCTGTTACTTGTGTACAAGAAAATGGAAAGGCAAAGATCTGTGATCGATCTCATAATTCCTACAAAATTTGCAAAAAAAAAAGGAGTTTTGCAAACACGGACCACCGGTTATGCCAGAGGTGGGATTAGGTGCCTAGGAGGAGTAAGCATCCCCTGTTGACCGGTCACACCCGCCGTGAGCCCTATATCTTGATCAGGTAATAGGAGTAATCCGTAGACAAAATCAGTGAGTAAAGAATGGTCTAAATAACGTTATGAAGCAATTCAGACAGCATTCAACCCAATAAAAGGCCGTATTTGCAAACCAGGTTATTGTACCGACCGTAGAATTTACTAAAATCTAACTTTAACCGAGACAGTTGGAACCCCTGTAACATCAACTTGTTTGTCAGTAGCCTGCCTCAATCTAAAAACTGATAATACCCTGAACAAGCTCTGTCGTATCGAATCAATTGAGAGACATAAGCTCCATATGCAGGTGAGGATGGAATATTGTTACATAAATATGGGAAGTTCACAGTGGTGAAACTGAGGTCATTCTATTTATCATAAAGTTGAGTTGTCAGTTTACCGTTAAGGTCTATTTTC
>JACSZP010024603.1:15366-28113 GCA_016161895.1 Pinna nobilis
AAAGATTGAAACCAGGTAGAAAATGATCCCGTTGCAGTGTGTCTTTGTCCTAAACAGACCAATTCTTGCTTTCAACCCCAATAATTAACGGTACCACGTCTTTTCATAGCCCATACTTGTACTGTGAAATACATTAAAGGTTCTGACTGCTTTGGGCTATTAAATATCAGTCACACAGCCTTCATACATTTGTAGAACATAGGGTTGTAAGTTTTTATTGTTCTCTTCAGGTTTTAAGAATTTAATTACATTGTAAAAATAAAGTTGATTGATGATTTAATATAACTGTTTTTTGCATATGATACGTTTGCAATAATAATTTCAATTTCTTTTATGAGAAAACATCAGGAACTTTTGCAGTTGCCGTTTTAATTACACCATTATAATAGGATCGAAGAAGTAACAAGGAATACTCGAATATCCAAGGCGCTGTAAATAAGACAAATTGAAAAATAATGACGCTCTCAATGTTCAAAACAATTGCAAATCCTTGGCATCCAGTTAAGAAAATAAAAGCAGCTTTCAGAGAGGAGGTGATTTTCGCCATTGTGACTATTTATTATCATACTCTAGACTGAATAGACCAACCTTAGCGCTCTTAAGGTCTTGAAATGTCATAATGTCTATGTATCTTTAAGAGTTAACCTTAGCGGACACAGTATCCGTATTTTCTGTACATGTCAGGCTTTTATAAGTTCTGTTTTTTAAGAATACGTGTATACTGGAATTAGCAATGCAACACTGGTTTCGCTGCAACGTGATTCGTATTGGTTTTATCAACAACCTGGGACTTTTGGCGGCAGTCCCTTGAAAATCAAGAAAATATCAAGACAAATATAATAACATAATACTCAGAATTGCCTGGTATTTAAAATTCATCAATACTGTTATTCAGATATACAGTGGAGCCTCATTCATCCGAACACTTTCGTTCCCAAGCAAATCATTCGTATAAATGAAGAGTCCGGATAACTGAAACATACATATCATAATGTGCTAGGCAATCTGAAAATTCAGTTCCCTGGAAATGTCGTCCGGAGAGTGAAGCATTCGGATTATTGGCGTCCGGATTAATGAGGCTCGACTGTAATTCAAGGATGATTCTGTATTTTGGAGTCAGAACTTGATGGATGGTGCACAGAACTTGGCGTTATCTAACTGGATAGACTTTGCATTCGTTCCCGAGAGGCTTTGAATTTGTCCTACTTAAATATTGTTTTCGAACGCAAAACCAAGTAAAATAGGTATCGTGATGATCTTTCTCGGTTCCGTATTTCAGTAGACTTTTTTTCTGAATGTCTTGTGATTTCATTGGTGTTTCAGTTTCTTGATTTACAAATTCTTTCCTGTGGTTCTTTCTAGTGGTGATAACCATCGCTAGATGATGATTGAAAGGCTTTCCAACAATTGTCGATTATGATTATTCCTGGACTCTTTGATAATTCGAATAAGTGTGTCTGCACTTTTATTTTTCGCGAAACGAATTACACAAAAGTGTGTACAGATCATTTCGATGTGATCAGAAAAATATAGGATCAATCCTTATAATAACATTTTGGTAATAATTTCGTCAATTTTTGAAACGTTTGTTTATCTTCTTTTTTATCGAAATAATATAATCACACAAACAGTCGCGCATTAATTGCGTCATTATGACAACTGTCAACATCACTGTATTCAATGTGTGACGTAATACACAACCTGAAGGGGTGTGCCTTAATTAGCGTTCGGGTCATTGAAGTATGAACGGAGTGTTTTTGGATCATTAACCAATAAAAGTCCTCGGGAATTTTTAGAATTTAATTATTTTCCCATACACCCTTAAATGTCTTTTTGCAACGATACTTTCGTTTGCCAAATTTTGTCTTTTACAAGTTTTCCAGACCTCCAGTTTCCTTTCATGAATTTCAACACAAACTTTCCATGGCAAAATTATACCGATCAATGGTAGCGTGGTTACTATCTATCCTTAGTTTGTTGTTAAGTTTTTCTGGGGTATAAAACAGGTATTAACATAGAATTCGACATCTTTTGCTCTTCTAAGTAAATAACCACTTTAAGAGACTTTTCTTAAGACGCTAGCCTGTGTCTAGCTTGTGTCTCTTTTAAGAGAGTCATCGGTGAACTGAAGCACGTGATATTTTTACCATAGGCTGCGGCCGTTGACAATGCAGTTGTCCCTTAACTGCCTTTTCTTTTGATTTCTTTTTATTTTTCTCACATTTTTGTGATTCTTGATAACTCCTATTAATTATTATAAAGTGAACATAAGATAGATAGATAGATAGATAAATAGATATATCTTACAAATAAAAGAACTTGAAGTCCAGGGTATTAATAAAATTGCGCACAGCACTTACAACGCGAATAGAAATCGAATAAATGGATATAATTGATTAAAGGCTTTCAGTTCAACTACTTGTCTTTTGATATAAGGAAATTGTCCATCTATCTACAATCAGCCGCTGATTAAGTCTTTCTCTCATTGTCGTCTGCAGTTTCATTACTCAGCATGTGGAATGTCATGATGTACTCTTTTGAGATAGTTATCACGCCGCGAAGTTTACACGCAACACAAAGATCAGACAGCATAAGAACGCTATTTTTCATCTCTCCATTCATCCCATCCCTTCTCTTTCAAGTTGCAATTTAACATTCTGACGTGTCTTTAATATCATTATGATAGTTGGCAAACAGTTAGTACGATGGTGATACTAAACGGATTTAATTCGTTTAATGTTTATTTAGCCTTACCCACACACCCATTCACTGCTTGCCCTAATTCCCATGATCCCATGCACTTCACCGGTCGTGAAAGCCCAAATTATGTACAATATTCTTTCAATCGGAAACAAGAATTCAAGTTTAGTTTTGATTTGTATTAATTCATATTTAATAAACGGAAGATGTAAAAAAAATCCTTATACTTTATAATGCTTTACAGGACCATATATCAGGGATTGAAATAAATGGAGGCCCGTCAGCCCAAGGCTAGTTGTTTTATAGAAGTGCCAGTTGATATTGCTTATGCCTAGTCCTTTGGGCTTGCTGATTTCCGGTCCTCAGAATTCTTAAATTACATTTATTATGAATTTTTTGTTTTATGTGAACTCCACAAGGCAAATGGTAGCACAGGGATGTACTCAGATAAAATGTATTTGTACCGATGTCATATTTTCTGTTGTTGTTGTTCTTGCGTTGTTGTTTAACGTCCCACTCAAGAATATTTCACTCATATGGAGACGTCACCGCGTGCCGGTGAAGGGCGACAAATTTTGCCTGTGCTCGGCAATGCTGGCCGTAGAGCAGGGAGGGTTCTTTAACGTGCCAACACCTACTGTGACAAGAGACCTCGGTTTTTACTGTCTCATCCGAAACACAGGGACGGCCAACCGCGGAGTGGCGCTGCGGGAATCGAACCCCGGACTTCTCGGCTCGAAGTCGAACACTTTGTTTCCTTATTTGATTCCTTATTTCTATCCATGTATGTAATATTGTCAGCTAACAACGTGTTTTATCCCGAGCAGTCTTCACAGTAGGGAAACACTGGTACATGCTCACATTAGAGCATATCCAATGTAATCATAAAAGATGGAAACCCCTGTCTTCCATTGATTTTGGAATCTAAATATTATACATGTACACCATTTTAGCACATTATCTCAAAATCAGGGCTCTATATAATTGAAAGTTTCAGCTTTTCTAGTGTCATTTAAAACAACCAATTGTTTAACGAGTTTATTTTCACACACATGAATTAAGCTTTGTGACGATATATATTTGAATGGTGACTTCTTTCTGAAAAATTATCGGTAAAAGGATATAAAAGTCAAAAAATAAAGTCAGTAAAATATTTTCGTCTCCAATTACAGTGTTTCAGTGACTGGGGTTTAATTACTTGTCTCTATGGATTTTGGAGAGAACTTATTCTCAATTATTTCATTAGAATTTTACTTTTGTTACGCCGCGGATGTCCGGCCAGCAGAGAATGTTTACTCGTCCATGGCACCTCATCCCAAATCCCGTTTTTCAGAGGTCCGCAATTGACCAATATTCATCAAACTTGCCTCCTATAATTCTTCAGGCCATCGATACCTTGGTGTCTAAGATTTTCATGTATTTGTTGAATTTTTAATCTTTAAACCAACCATTGACTGTAACCTGACGCATACAAGCGTTTAATGAAGTCGAAAAAATTCCTCCTCGTGATCACACGAACTCTTTCCTACTGCCCTAGGTTATTGCAAAAATACAACAACGGAACATTCATGATTCAAGATGTGAAGCATTATATGTACATCTGGTGTTGGGCGTTTTATTTGTAACATCAAATATGTCATCTTGAAAAGTCGTTGTTCCAATAATCAAATTGTCTTTTTGTGGTTGACACAGTATTCTAGAATTTAAAAGTAACACAGTTTTGAATAAAGTAAATATATTTCATTGTTGCAGAACAATACATTCACAATTATTCGATAAATTCAGTGATCCAGGAGAAACGATTCATTTAATTGACAATGTAGTAATTTTCAACACCATAACAACTGTCCCACGTGTACTGCTGATAAATAGTTTTAGATCTGTTGGGATAATGGCTAAGTAATGCTATAACAGTTTGATAATATATGATCAACAAACGTATCGCAATATTTCGGTATTATAGCACAAAGCAATTTAATCATTTTGATCAAAACGATTTGGCAAAACGAAAATTTGGTATAGTTCAACGCAGGGTTTGAGAAGACAGTAAGAGTTTAAGAAAACTTACATCTGTGACTTATATAAGTGCAATATTGGTTGTCCTTATGAAAAAGAAGTGATGATAAAAGTTTATTAATTAAATAGGTAATTAGTAAAAAGTGAAACAAAACACCACTATACAAAATAGAACATGATATGTATTCGCCGCCAATCATTGTCACTCGGCCAATCACAATTGGTTACCATCTCTTTTTTCTTTATCCTCTCCCTGAAATAAATAAAATAACCTCGTGTGAATGAATAATTCAGTAATAGAACATTTGGATTATATATATAACAAGTATTTTAGAACTCGCTTATAGTAGAAAAGCTAGCTTAAAAACATGCAAGAAAGTAAGCAAATTCCTTGCAATTAAATCCTTAGTATACATCAACGGGAATTCAACAACGTAGTGTGATAATTTACATGTTTTGAGAACAAGCGATCATAAATTTCAAAGTTACAAAACAGATAAAACCAGTAAATGCTACAACATTACAAAAATCGATGTGAAAATTCTATCAGCATGCATATTATTGGTATTTGTAATTCTGAAAAGAAAGAAAATCATTTTGTCCCAAACTTACAATTTCACATTTGCGATAGGCTCGAAAAGAGCATAACTTCATGCAGAATGTTAAAATAAAGATTCTTGGTTTTATAAAACGTATCATTCTACACACCATGCTGTGATGGCCGATATGCCTTGAGATTATATCAATAAGTTTAATGTAAACTCCCCATTCTTCTTTAAACTTTTTTTTCGCAGTTATACTGTCATTTCATAATATGTTTGCCTACGATAAAAACTTTAATTTCATTGTGATGGGACTTCATCAAGGTACGCAAATGATCCTTAACTTTTTATATGTATTCATTGTATTTTGTCTCATCTAAAGGACGGACAGTAAAACAAGTTATCTGAGACTACATCATTAGAGAATAATCCACTCTGCATCGGTAAGAAATGTCACTCATGTAGTATTATAGATTTATTGCCCTGGTTGCAGGGTGATATGAAGATTTGTTTACCCAAGTCATATTTCCCGACGGTGGAGCCCGAGAGAAGTATTACTTGTCGTGGGTAAACAAATCTTCATATCTCCCGACTACCAGGGCAATAAATTGTTTATTATACCGAAATGCAGTATTAAAAAGGCTATTTAACACAGCGATCGTTATAATCGTAATCTTCAACCCATTTGAGTTTTATACTCGGAACACCTCAGACAATTCCATAGCACGCACGGAAACATTGTGAATAAACTCCAAGGGCTTTCGCGAGGGTAACATTATGCACGCGAGAGAAATATGAAGTTTTGGTACCCTGACATGTGGCTGCTTTCGACCAATCACTAACTGTGTTTTATCAATGAGGTATAATAATTCATATTAAACTGAAGTCATACTAGTACATGAGGTCGTATACAATGTCGAATACGATGTCTGTATTAGCGTTTCATAGACGACATCAGGATACATCATAAATTTACACCAATGTTCTTGGCGGATCATTAAAGAGGACAAGTGAGCTAACAAAACGTCCAATAAGTATTTTCCATCATTTTAGGATAAAATCTTACTTTCTTCGAAAAATTAAATTCCCAAATGTAACAGTTCGCAAGATTGTCAGGAATTTTTTAATATGGATAATTTTACGGTCAGTGTGACCCAAATTAATGATTAACTAAGAATGTTATTTCCTGGCATATATTTCATACGCAATTCATTTATCACCGTAAATAGACGGTGATTTTGAATCGATAGATCAGGTGTTGTTATTCCGTAACGAAGTACATGGGTCTGTAACTAAATTACGAATCTCATCAACTATTCTGGGAAGTGGACAATGTAACATGTTGTAAATGAAGGTCGCGTGGGCTGTAGGTGTTGAAATTAAGCTTTCGCAATAATTATGTTACTGTCGCAGTGCCTAATGAATAACGCCAAAGAGTCCTTCATTGAATGGTATACATCAATTTACATCATTCCCGGAGAGCGGATATCGCGTGCTCCCTTTCGGGGTATTCAAACTTAAAACTTGAAAATACCTATGGAATTGTTAGGCGCTTCTTCACACATTAATGTTGATAAGGGATTACTTCGTTTACCTGATCAAGATACAGTCTAATTTGTTTTATGAGACTGTTTACAGAAAGGAGTAAAAATTATGTAAGGTGATCTATTAATTTAGAAGATTTATATTGGAAAAAGCTATTATGGGAAGCATTCATATAGGTCACATATGACAGGTAGTCCTTTAACTCGGGTAGTTACTGAGCAGGTTATAATTTATAGGACTCAAGGCGTGTGGGACCGGTCGGTAGAGAATGATAACTCCTCCTAGGCACCTGACCCTACTTCAGGTGTGTGTAGGGTCCGTGTTTGCAAAGTACTTTATTTTGTATTCCTTATTGGAATTATGACATTGATTGCTGTTCTTTATTTTAATCTTTTCATGTCATAGATAAAGGTATCAATCAAATTGACCTACCATAGAATCCATTAATCCATTTAACATGCAAAGTATACATAAATGGTACTGTAGATTACTTTAATTTCGCGTATACCATATTTTGCGGTCATTTTCCTTAGTCTATTCGCGAATATTTGAATTCGCGACTTCTGCTGATATGAAGCACCGATCTTATCACGAGTTTAGGTGAAAGGTAATTTAGTGTGTTATGTCCCTTATTTATTTCGTATTATCAATATTTCAATTTCTGAAAAAAAAACTACAACAAAGTTATGGATTTATTAAAGAATGAGGGAGGTCAAATATTCTTTTTAAAAAGGTTCGCTGTAGGTCCCTTTTATATGCAACTTATTCGCGAAAATAAGGAAATCAAATTACGCGATGAATTTGAATTCGCGTTTGATAAGTATCGCGGATTAACGCGAAATAAAATATCACGCGAAATAAAAGTAATATACAGTGTACTTGTAAAATCATTTCATTCAAAATGTTCAAATGATAACAAAATGTTCGTTTGAACTCCGTTTTAAACTGAAATGTGATGACTTACCATTTACGTGCATCGTGCATAAACGTGATGTTTTTGAACCCAAAATGATAAATATAGATAATTTCTACTCAAATGTATATAAAATGATACACATTGAAATATTGTACTTAAAAAATAAATATATCCGTGCATATACATTCCCTAATGAAGTTATGATACCTACTTAACACATTAGTTCGTCCAATTTACTGCCCTAAAGAAGAATATAAGAATAAACGTCCAAGAATGAGGAAGAACGAAATAAAGAAGCCTTTGCAGTTTGTCATTCGAATTAGTCTTAGAAGACAAATCTAAAGCATTAAGTTATTCTTATTATAACAAGAAATCGAGAGATTATATGCGATAAACTTTTAAATAATAGATACAATTCATTTGAGAAATAATATCATTTCGCATTCGACATGCATAAGTAAGAACTGAAAAGCAAAAGTAAGCGATAAATGTTCTCTCTCTCTCTCTCTCTCTCTCTCTCTCTCTCTCTCTCTCATACAACCATTTTTATGATAAATGGGACCACATCATTCGTAAATGTAATAGGACGAAACTAGTCCTGTGTCCCTTAAGTACAATTGAACAAATACATTGCAATTTCTCGTCGAATTTTCCTTGCCGGAGCAGATAAGAGGAGTAGATATACATGTTGAATATATCGAGAATAACAATGATAATAGTTCGTGAAGCATACAAAGCGTAAGGCATATTTTATGCGAAATGTTCATTAAGGATATATATCTAGTTGGTATTCTTTAGAACGGCGCGCGCCTTTCACTTATCAGTTGAAATAGCTGTGAGATTTTTTTCCTTGTGCTAATTTAGAACATAGACTGTAAAACTATAGCGATACATGTTGAAGAATACAATGAATAAAAATAAAATATATAATAAAAGCGTATAATGTAATGTTGTAAGTTATAGTCGATGGTACAATTTAATAATCTACAGCATACCGTGAATGTGGATATTTTTGCATGTTGCAGGTTACTTTTTTTAAAAAAAAAAAGCAAGACGCTCAGGAGTACTTTGACAGATGTCAGCATCACCAACATCGACCCAAATCGAATAGGTACAAGTCCATCAAAGTAGAAAGTACTTAGAGATTATTTCACACAAAAAGTAATTTTCAAACTTGTGTAAATACGAACACCTGGAAAATCCCACATCCACAGTTTATTACAACATCACCATAGATTTATTCTTCACATATATTACCTCTTCTGTAACATGGGAAAGGAATGAAGTGACCTCCTGACCTCCTGACACAGATTCTCAAATGAGCACGAGAAGCCTTCTTTTCCGGAGCATCTTTATCTGTGACGCCATCTTTGATTACATCGATCATGTCCGGGTTTATTTTTTCTTCCGCTGCTAGCTGGAAATATAAAACAGTTATCTTGTCAATTTTTGATGAGGTATTTGTTTTATTGTTGATTTATTTTTGTTTAGTGTATCAGTAGGAAATCCTTCTTATATGTGAAATAGTCATCTGTTGTCAAAGTACGGCTTCCGGGATTCAAACCTGACGGAAACTTTATAAGGAGCACGCAATGGAATAGTAAGAGGTTTATAAAGGTATGTGTTGTGGTTGATAGCGTATTCAATTTTACTCACAGATATACTCATATCAAAGGAATATCGATATCACCCTGATGACACCCTATATCATTAGCTTAAGTTCAGAAATAACCCGTCTTTTTGGATAATGTCACAAAAAATCAGTTCACGAATGCTAGTTGACGACGGCTCCAGCTTACAGATTTGTTTGCCAGTTTGTTTGCGGGTGGACGGTGGTCTCTTTTTTGGTACACTCGTTACTGAGTTCTTTCCTCCACCTCTGCTCGCCAACATATAACTGAAAGAGTGTCAAGTGTGGCGGCGCAAATCAAAAACCAAACATAAACAAACATACAAATTTGTTGAATGAAAATTGGACAGACGATTAAATAGGTAACTACAAGGGAATCAACGTTTTTTTTTTCATTGCATGCTTAAATCACACTGTCCGAGGTTAATGGTTAGATTTGATGTAAATAGTACAGCTGGATTTTAAATAGTCTGAAATCTTTTGATATAGTGTATACTTAATATGTAAATGGATTAAATAGATTTTTGGTGTAAATACTTGAAATATTATTAATTATACTTTTTCTTATTAACTCGTATGTTTATTATCTTTATCATGGCTACATCCTTGGTATTCAGTTTTCTCATCTTCACAATGTTAATTTGTCTCTCTTTATCATTTTAATATTTTTTCAATTTAAAGATAAATAGATGAGCATGTTTATCATCAGTATGATGACAGGAGGCATGCCAATGTGGATATATATATTCGATTAAATTTACAATTTTCCAAAGCAAAGTAGAAACTTTAAAGCAGAAACTAGGTACATGTGCAATATTAAAGTACAGATAGAGGGTCACATGTGATTCATTCGCCTTTGGGCTTGACACTCAAATTTCTGAAATCGATTGCTATATTGCAATAAAAGGGCATTAAGTCCAACAGGTGTATCTATAGATGATGTAATCAAATGAATTGCACATGTTCTAGGAACAAAACAACTGTGCTGTTCTAATGAGGTAGTTCCCGCACGATCAATGACACAATAAAACGTCGGCGTAGGAATTCGTATTATTGAATTAGCAAGATTAGATTCTATCAGGGAGACTGAAAAATAACACTAACGCCTGTAAATAGTCCGAATTGTAACCTAGGGCTACACAACTGAATATATTGGGAATAATGCCAATGATTAAAAAGTTATAATGCAAATTAGTAATTGGACGAAGATCGAAGTTTACAGCTGTTGTGAGGAGAGTACAAGAGTACAATGCACTCGTCTGGTATTAGGCCGTTCTGTATCAAGGAAGATTGTACCTGGTCATTCTGTGAGGTGTTGCTTTATGCAATTCATTGTTTACATATCTGCATAATTTACAAAGTAACACCTTATTGTATGATGTGCTATAGCTGCCATAAATCTTTCTCGAAGAATCTTACATAATACTTTTAGGAGATTTTTCATTGCTACTTTATAACTTCTGGCGTTTCAAACGAACCACATAAAAGAAGAAAGTACTCTATAAGGATAAATAAAATACAAGTAGATTTTCCTTATACAGTGGAGCCTGGGTATTTATGCCAAGCAATTGAATGGATTAAATTGGTTTTCATCACTTTCATGCTTGATTAAGACCTTTACGGACTGTAACAGAACATGGATTGAAAAAAAAATCTTTAAAGCTTTCAAATGACACAGCAAACGTATTACCGATATATATTCAGAGAATTTTCCCTCGCCATCGCTTAACAACCGGGTGGAGATATAGCCTGAGAAATATTATTTACTTTCGATGAGACAAAAACATGCCCCTGCCATGAAAAACAAGTTCTTTCTGTGTTACATCAGAGGTCGGTAAACGAGTCCTGTCCTTGTACTTTTGATTAATTATAGCTATACCAAGTCATTCACTTTTTCTGTAAGATCATTCAACATATTGTTAATATTTAAAAACAATGGGTCTTGTAATTAAAAAGCTATAAAAACAGCTCAGGGGAAATTAACAAACATCGACCTGGTATTAATGCTGTAATCCTGTATTACATAATACGAAGATAAACTGAATTATAGTTTGCTACCGGAGAAAGGTTGTATGGTGTACAGTGTTAGTTGGTTGTATTGTTGTTTAACGTCCCATTCAAGAACTTTTCAATTATATGTAGACGCCACTATGTTCTGATGAAGGGCGCTAAATTTTAACTATGCTCTGCACTGATGGCCGTAGAGCATGGGGGTTATTTTAACATGCCGACACCTACTACGACACGGGACCTCGTTTTTTACAGTCTTATTCGAAAAACAGCGGCAGCTAATCGATGCGCGTCTTGGGTTCGGACCTCACGATCAGAAGTCAAACACGCTTACAACTAGGTCACAGCGGCCCCGGTGTACACTGTCTAAAGTCGTAAGTGCTCGCAATTTCAGTTCTGTGAAAGGGCCCCTAATATAGAATGCTGATAGAATCGAAAATATGTCCTAAATACTGAGATTGAAGTATTTGAGATTAAGTTTAAAGAGTGAGTTTAACCTTGATATCCTGACTAAATTTCTAATTTAGCCCCAACTGTTATATTATTTTCCATTCCTAGAACGTTTCGTTACTAGAGCAAATCGGATCCACTCAAAATGCTGGGGTAATATCGGCGGACTTAATCGTCATCAGGTACGGACTCGAGTACTTTAAAATGCATGTACACAGATTGTCTCTAAATACTTTTTGAATCCAACAGAATAGTGTCAGGCTCGCGGTAATCATTGGGAATTAATAACTTGAAACCAAAATTCATGTTTAAAAACGTAATTAAACTCATATATGGAAATTAATTCATCCACTGGATTAAATGCTAATAGGTATTGAGTAATGTATGCGTAAGGTTTTACATAGACAAATGCTGAATGCTATTATGCAAAGTGCAGATTGTATTGTATTGTTGTTTAACGGCCCACAAAAGAATACTTCACTTATATGGAGATGCTACCGTGTGGTCCCGCCGGTGGAGGGCTACACATTTTGCCTATGCTCGGCACTGCTGGCCGTAGAGCAGGGAGGGTTCTTTAACGTGCCAACACCTACTGTGACACGGGACCTTGGTTTTTACTATCTCATCCGAAAGACAGGGACGGCCAACCGTGGAGTGCAAAGTACAGATACCGAGGTGTAAAGGTAAAGGTAACGAACAGTGATCTATCTCACAATCCCTATAAGGAATGCAAAAGAATGAGTAACACCGTTCCCTGGATACACCAGAGGTGGGATCAGGTGCCTAGGAGGAGTAAGCATCCCCTGTTGACCGGTCACACCCGCCGTGAGCTCTATATCTTGATCAGGTAAACGGAGTAATCCGTAGTCAAAATCAGTGTGTAAAGAACGGACTAACAACCGTTATGAAACATATCATACATCATTCGACCCAGGTAT